>VURO01005089.1:16763-30094 GCA_015108175.1 Pelvicachromis taeniatus | reverse complement strand
TTGTTGTTTTTTTTTAAAACTTTTTTTTTTTTTTTTTTTTTAGTTTTTCTGGGTTACATGGTGACTACATTATTCGTGATGCACAATAATAAATTGCACCAATGAGGGCTTTTGCATGGGTGTTTTTTTTTAGGTGCTAAATGTGAGCGTGTTGGAAGGAGAGCAGGTGACCGTGGAGGATACAGGAGGTCAAGAACCCTTCATCCTTGCCAATGAGTCGGTCTTGATGACTGGCTTAGTGCTACGCAGCTGGAGCAACCAGATCTCTATCAGTCTTCGTGGTGAGAAACGCCACAATTCAGCATATCTCCTACTCCATTACCAAGGTAAGCAGAAGCTATACAGTACCAGCTTTGGTACCACATCATTAAAACACGTTACATTAAACATGACAACAGCTTATTGTAAAACAGCAGCTTTCTATCAGGTAATGCTTATCCTCAAGCAAACATGGTGGAGAGCTGGTGAGAGGCTGCAAAATGGTCGACTAATTGCATTTAAAATTGCTCTATTTCAAAACACTATCTGTTGACCTTCAGCTGGCCAATGATGTGTATGTGCCTTTTCCATTTTAATTTTTTCATTTGCCATTTCACGGATCACATTTGTAAAGAATCATTAAGTGTAATAAAGTAGTATCTAGTGTGTCAGCCACAAATCCTGTCAGGAGAAATAGTTACTGTGTTGTTGGTGAATATAATGGCCTATAATTTCCAACCTCTCCCTCGCTTATTTTGTGTGTGACATTGATCTTCCGTGTCTGTAACAATGTCTGTTTATCTTAGCAATCACACAAAGTGGTCGCCAATTACATGCCCCATCGATTTGAGCTGACGGTGGTCGCTGGTGGACAATTCATTCTACCACATTACCGTGGTACTTTCATCAGCTAGAAAATGAAAGGGGCCATCAAAACTGTGTGGCTGATGTGAGATAAATCAGCCAATCGCTGTCGGATCTATGAATATCACTGTGAGGTCAGGCCGAATGATGACAGCGAAGGGTCACCACAGAACATACCGAGTGATGTATAGATGGGAACACATGGTGACAAATAATTGAAATATATATAAGTACTGTTTCATATCAGTACGTGCACTTTTCCCCTTCACCTTTTCCATTTGGATTTTGCATTATTTAAACACCCCAAATATACTGAAGTAATCACTTTACAGCAACAAACAAAAAAATGCAAAAAATAATATTGAATACATTGTTACTGTATAATATACAGGACATCCTTAAGTGAATAGAATACCTCCACCTTGGCATGGAAATTACGCGTGCTGTATTTGCTGTCAAACTCCGCGCAACTTCTATATTATCCTATATTGCACCAAAATAGGTCGACGTTTTACTGTGTTGCTCAGCTTTAACATCAGCAGACCATTTTTCCCCAAAATTCCTGGGCACTATGAAAACACTTTAACATAATAAGCTTCCGTATTATACTTCTTTGCCAACAATGTGTCAAAAAAATTATCACACATGCAGCCTTGTCCATCTAAAAATACTGTTTGGTTTGAAAGTTGATGGGACAAATTCAGCTACATTAATGAGAAAAATACCAGGAACAGATTTCATGAAGATTAGACATATCGGAGTCATGGAAGATATTTCAATTTGTGTTCTTCTGCTTTGCAAGCAGGGTATCTTCTTGTCCTTTACAATGGAGTGTGAGAAATGTAATTGGACAAGCGTGGAGAAGCAGATAGAACTGTGGAGAGACACGTCTCAGCCCGGGGTAATTAATATTTGCTACAGCGCTACCTCTACCCGTGATGGCAGACTGATGCATCTGTCTATAACACGAGCAGTTTGTCACTTGGAAAACAACTTAAAGTGTGTTTTACTGTTTATGTTAAGAGAACATAAAGTGTGGGAATGAAGAGGGGCTTTCCTCATATGTTCTTATGAGCATCTTTTCCTCAATACACTCACATATGTTTGTGACCTAATCTAGAATTGAAAGTTTAATTAATAATAACATCTTAAGAGAATTTATGTCTCGATTGTTCAAATATTTTTATTCAAAGCTGTTTTTGTTAAGAAAAAAAAAGAAGGAAAAATCTGAATAAATACTTACAGTTAGGGATTATTTGACTTTTTCTAATGCACAGTTTAGCCATTACATGAAAACCGGTGACAGATGAAGTGAATATGATCTGATGTGATTGAGCAATCTGAATGAGCATCCACGACATGCTGTGGATCAAGCTCAAATCCATGGAGATTCCGGCCCGCAAACCCACAGAACGCAAAAGAGCTTCTGCCAGTGTTGTGTGCCAGACTCTACATGATGCCGGCGTAGGTTTCATTGCCATGCCTCAGTCAGTCAGAGCTGCTTTGGAGGCACAAAAGGAAACGCTATATGAAGCTATATGAAACTATATGAAGATAGTGGCTTTGATGCTGGGGCTGATTACTGTACAGTTTTATTATTAATAATAAAGGAGTTGGATCAATTAAAAAAATGCACACAATGAAATAAGCACCCCCCCCCCCACCACCACCACCACCACCACCACCACCACCAATACAATTGTTTTTCTATTCTCTGTAGGATTAAACTGAAAACAATTTAATTTCTCAGTCAGGCATTGCTGTTTAATACAAAATAACAATGTGAAAAATGTATGATCTCGCTCTTTTAATGAGAAGAATTGGTTTAAATTTCAGTTTTAAAAGTGAGTTAGTGCACTACAGTGCAAGTAAGCATTATGACTTATTTTATTCCAAACCCACTCCTGCTTGCTGAAAAGTAAAGCCCACCTTTTGGCTATTGTATATCTATAACATACATAAAGAATTTAGGCTGAATTAAATGTAATACTAATGTAATGTATGTAATATTAAATGTAATGCTAAAGTCTTATTTGATTCCAAAATGTTTGATTGAAATTATTGACGACCTCTTTGCATTCAGATGATGATATATTAATTACATTTGAATTCTAAGGTGAGCTAGGATTTTCAGCTGTATGGAGTAATCCAGGCCGCTGATGGCAGCTGTGTTTCACAGCAATTATTGATTGGGTTTAACTTAAAACCTGCAAAGAAAAGAGACGTGGTCAGAGGACCCCTGCCTCTGGTAGCGATCCAGCATTTGCCACCTGTTCTAAGTAGCATTGATAAGATTCTTGTCTCTAGTTCAAAGTTATTGCTTTTTAATGGCCTTTATTGAGTAAATGGCCATTTAGATTGAGGCTTTAACCAAACCACATAAATATCAATAGGCTATATCACCGCGGAACTATCGTCTGGCTTTGTACAAGTGAGGCACTTTACCAGAGACAACAATATTGATGTTTCTATAAAAGGTAATGCTTTGATGCACAGCCAGGTCATGTGGCTTAGATATATATTGACAGCCACACTCCCACATGTCGCCTACAAGCTGAGCGACTGATGTTATATCTGTATATTAAAACAATAACTGACTGTAAAGATGACTGATCATTGCCATGGAATTTTCACTTCTTGCACATTTTACTCTAAATGTCAGTGTAACACACAATGGATAATATTCTCCAAATATCATGCCATTATATATAACAACAATCTTCACTACATTCATTATCTGTGTTGTGTTTTCTGTCACCTCATTTCATTATCTGCTGCCTTCACTTTGCCATTTTTGATCCTATTCCAGCTCTCCACCTGAAGGGATTCAGGCAACACATACAGGAGTGTAACAGTTTATTAGAGCTAAATTGAAATGCATTTTATTTGTTTGCCCAAATACACTGTGGGTAACTGACTATTACTAGCTTCCTCAGCTCATCTATTGTGCCCTAGTCAACAACATTATTGGTTGAAGAGCAGCATTCTCAATTTGAAGTACTCAGGCAGATGAAAAATGTGGATACAGCTGAATGAGGCTCATTAATGGAAGGAATGTGTGAGTGCATGCAGGTGTCGCATCAGGCGTTCTTTTGGGAAATGTTTACTTTCTTTAAATGTTTTCCGAAGGTTGATCTTAAGTAAATGTTGATAGAGGGCGGAAGAAGGGGGAACTCATTATTGGATCCCAAATACACATTTAGAGTTCCACATTTGAAATTCAAGTTTGTTTTTTGTTTTTTGTGCCAACATGTAGGTGTGAAAGGGCAGGAAGCAAAATAAAAAGCATACTTTATATTCAATAAAGACAGTACAAATCCACAGCTTGTGCACAGATAAGAGAAAGAGAATGAAAGAGAGAGTGAGTGAGGAGAGAATGGTAAGACAGGGCACGCGTCCCTTGTGCTTTTTTGTAATACTGACAAAAATAAAATCCAAAAAAACAATTAGCATGTGCCCAGGTTCCTCATGGTTATATACTGCTTGTGACAAGATACAGTGCAAAAAGAATTTCCTGTCTTTAAATCCATTCCATATAAATCTCAAGTGTTTTGAGCTATTTTTCCTCTTCTATTTTTAATATTTACTAAAGTGATATTTTATTCCAGATACTGTGGCATTTTTGTCAGGAATGCTTCATTTTGACATCATCCAAACATTGTAATACACACCGATCAGGCATAACATTATGAGCACTGACAAGTGAAGTGAATAACACTGATTATCTCTTCATCATGTCACCTGTTAGTGGGTGAGATATATTAGGGAGCAAGTGAACATTTTGTCCTCAACGTTGATGTGTTAGAAACAGGAAAAATTAGAGAGTGTGAGGATTTGAGTCTGAAAAGGGCTAAATAGTGAGGGTTAAATGAAAAAAAAGGGTCCAAAGAAGGAACAATAGTGAACCAGGTCCTTGGGTACTGATAGGGTCAAAGAGCCAAGGCTCAGTGATGAACCACAGCGTGATCCGATCCAACAGTCGAGCTATTGTAGTTTACACTGCTGAAAAACTTAATGCTGGTTCTTTTAGAAATGTGTCAGAATACTGACAGATGTTCATCCCAATTTGTTGTGTATGGGGCTGCATAGCTGCAAACCAGTCATGGTATGCCCATGCAGATCCCAGTCCGCTGTTGACAACGGGCACGTGATCATCAGAGCAGGACCACGGAGCAATGGAAGAAGGTGGCCTAGTCTGATGAATCTCATAACCTGGGGAGCCCCTGGCACCTGGATGCACTATGGGAAAAAGCCAGTGGAGGCAGTGTGATTGTTTTGAGTGATGTTCTGCTGATAAACTTTGGGTCCTGCCATCCACGTGGATGACGTACTACCTGCCTAACTTCATGGAAAAGGTACTCCTTGATGGGTGTCGCCTCTTTCAGCAGGATAATGTGCCCTGCCACGAAGCAAAAATGATTTAGCACAACAATGAATCTGAGGTGTTAACCGCCAAATTCCCTACCTGTCAATCCAATCGAGCGTCTGTGGGATTTGTTGGACAAACAAGAGGGCACACCTCGCAACTTGCAGGATTTAAAGGATCTGTTGCAAACATCTTGGTCTGAGGTACCACAGCATACCCCCAGGACTCTAGTGGAATCAATGTCATGATGGATCAGGGCTGTTTGGCAGCAAAATGAAGCCCAGCACAATAGTAAGCAGGTGGGCATAAGTTAAGCCTGATTGAAAAGTTATGTATAGCCTTACTGCTTCCATAACAAATAAGAGAGTAGGGGCAAGAGATGGTTCAGTAGGTAGCGTGCTCACCTCATGATCGGAAAGGCGGTGATTCAAATCCACCAAACGTCTACCCTGAGGTACCCCTGAGCAAGGTACCGTCTCTACACACTGCTCCCCGGGTGCTGGATTGGCAACTGCCCGCTGCTTCACTGAGTGAATGGGTTAAATGCAGAAGAGGATTAATTCACAATAGGATTAATAAAGTGTACAAAAAAGAGTAAGTAGCAACCAGGTTCTGCTAATCAAATTGACTTTATGAGGTGGTCATCAGCAACTGTGAAAACATTTTTAAGTCCGTCATTCTACAGAGAGAAAGATTATTGACAAGTGGAAAACATTAAAGAAAGTTGCCAATCTTCTCAGCAAATTCACCCCAAGGACAGACAATGAGATGCTCAGTCAAAATGCAAAGGAACCTAGGAGCTACATCTCAGACTCTATAGGCCTCTGTTAGCAGGAGTTAAACGTTAAAGTTAAACGTTAAAGTTGTAAGTACAATTACAAAAGACTGAGCATGACTTGTTTGGAAGGCCTGCTAGCAGAAAGCCTCTTTTCTCTAAAAGACCATGGTAGCATGGCTTAGTTCTGCAAAGTTACATCTGACCAATCGCCAGATTTCTGGAATAATGTCCTTCAGGCAAACGAGACCAAAGTGGAGGTGTTTGGTTATAATGCAAATTGCCCTGCTTGGTGAAAACCAAACACAGCATGTCATCACAAACACCTCATGCCAACCTTCAAGCATGGTGGTGGAGGGGTGACGATTTGGTCTGCAGTCACAGAACCTGGACACCTTGCAGTCATTGAGTCAACCAACTCCTCTGTATACCAACATATTCTAGAGTCGTCTATCTAGCATCTAAAGCTTGGCTTAAATGCCCACAATCCTTGATGTACTGAAGCATTTTTTAAAAGACAGTCGGCCAATTCCTCCACAACAAAGTGAGACACTGATAAAGTCATTCAGAAAATGGTTACATCAAGTTATTGGTGCTAAAAATGACTCTGCAAGCTATTCAATTGTTGGGTGTACTCAGTTTGCCACCTACACTGCTTGTGTATTTTGGCATCACTTTTATTAAAAAAAAACTACTGACACAGTGTAACATTTAACTTTTTTTTTCATCAGAGTTTGTATTTTCCCTAGGTGAAAGTCTGCATGGTTTTTACTACGATTGTACAGTAAATGTGTGGCATTTAACAGGTAATATTTTGATGAGAAAATTTGAATATTCTAATGATTATTTTCCAACTAGCTTATACTTGTACTTGTACTATAGTACTGTGGGTTTACATGAGTATTACTATGACTATGACTATTTCTTCCCCAGTACAAGAAAACAATAACTAAAGACATACGCTTCACATCTGTTTCCTGTGGCTCTACAGCACCATCAGCTAATCTTCCTGGCTGTCTGCACTGTGGATCTATTATTTCTAATGGTGAAACAATCAGACTTTATGGCCCAGCACCACATCTACTGGAATGGAGGCAGCACGTAATTTAATACTTCAGGAATTGGCTCCACAATTTTTGCCTCTGGCTCTCCCACTGCATGCTCAATAGGGATGTAAATGCTGCTATGATAATGGCAATAACTAGGTTCATTGGAGCTAGTGATAAACTATGAATGGAATGGATGACCCAGGGGCAGTGTACCTCGTCCCTGTGGCTCACTGATTTACTGCAACGCAAAGGCCGGTTTCATTATGGTAGAAACCAGTGGCTTGTGTAAAAGAAACACATAAGTCAGTAGTTTCACAAACCTTTATGGCCGTTATGCATTTAGGGCTGTTTTCCCTCGAGTTCAAGTTCAAAGATTGATAGAATGACATTTTTTTTTTTTTTTGAATAGACAATTTAGCTTCAAGGTAATGGTAGAAAACATCACTAAAGTGATGTTTTTTCATGTCCAAATGACTTGGTTGAAATGAAAGCGCTTCAAATCCAGCCTGCTGCATAGTGTCTAATCTGTTTGCACTGTTTAACCTCCACTTGCTCTGCTTTTGTAGAGGTGGCCCAACAACCCTGTCTATGAAGTGTCTGCTATTGCTTTCTACATGTGGCTACCGATCTAGCACTAAACACACCATGTTACGAGGCCAGTGTTGTAGCTCTTTTATTGAGGATCCTGTGTCAGTGCTTTCTGGTATTTGAATCAAATTAGACTTAATATAATGTTGATAAACCCATTTCTTGATGTAGCTTTTTTGATATTATGTAGCCATTTGAAGGTGAAATCATGCAAATATAAATAAAAATTGTGAACTCTACACAATTCATTTAACTGTGTAAACAGCAAGCTACCTTTACCATATATTATTATTTTTTGGCCATTGAGCTGTAATTTAAAGACCTTTAAGGCTGCAAATATGATTTCAGCAAAGACAGTTTTAACAAACACATGACTACCAGCTGCCCTTTGCTTCGTTATCGTTGTCTGTTAGCACTTGTTTAGCTTTTGCATCCGCTCCATTAAGCTAAAGCATGTTATACAAGGCTTCTAGCTTTCTGTTCTTCTGCAGCTTCACAATCACACTGTTATTGTAGCACAAGCCATAGTGCGTCCAATTATAATCTGTTGTTCACACATTTCCAGAAGTTTAAAAGTTTTAGTCTGGTCATTAAAGTGCCTACACTAATGAGGTAGAACAGTGTGGTTATTAGACAGGAAGAGAAGGTTGTTTAATAGCTTCCATTAAAGACTTGGTTAGCTTACTTCATTATCGAAGTGAACTCCATGCCGTCCTACGCCATTTATTTAAAAAGGGAACAGGACAACAATGCATAGCAAGTCTGGGAACATTGATCTTGCCCTGCTGCAATCGCAACTCTTTGACAACCACTATAGAGGCTATTCCTCAGCCTAACGTTACAGACCCACTATGATGTTCATCCGACCAACCATGCATCCATTTGTCAAAGTATCTGCAGCAACGATACACCGAACCACACAGTGATGATAATTACTCTAGTGTCAAGAACACGTCTCTGTACATTTGCATACTGTTTGTACTGGTAAACTACAATTAAAAGATGTAGTATATATAAACAAATCTGAAGGTTGATTCTAATAGCTTGTTTAATTGCATGTTGAAGAGAAACAGGAAGACAGAGAGAGATTCATTTGCACAAATTCACAGTCATTTTGGATTTAAATATTTATGGGTCTTCAGCAGTGGTTTGGAGGAGAGACAACTTGGTCAACAATGAATACACAATGCAGGACATCGAGGATTATGTTGTGCAGCCAGTTAACATTGTTGGCAGTTTGGTCCAGGACTGGATTGTGCACAGACAAATAAAAGGCTGAAAAACCCTGAAAAATGATTTTCCAAATGCTCGATTAAAATAAATAAATAAAAATAAGTTAGACTAAGCATGTCCTTTCCAAAAATAATGCCTTCAGTTATTTGCACTGTGATTTCACAGCTGATAATAGTGAAATCAGTTACATTGTAATGCAGTTACTGGTGTTATAGTATAAACATGCTTTGTCTCTCTGTCTCTCATTCCTATCACTACTGTGTGACATACTGAACTTCATAAATCAATACATTGCAACAAAAATCATTGAATCAATATATTTAAATCAAATGTATCACTAAACATGTTCATTTCAGTAAAGGAAACTTTCAGATGGGTTTTTGGCATAGAGATGCCAAAATAAATGAATAAATACAAATAATAACACAGTAAAGGGATAAAATAATACACACAGTAAAATAATATATTCATAAGAGCACCTTTGTTTCCCTTTCCCTCTATTTTTGACTCCTTTCTCTACAGCCTTTGTGCTGAGTTGTGCATTCCCCAAAGAGCCTGCTGGTGGAGAGGTTTCAGTGACGCACCTGCATCCCGGCGGAGAAGCCTACTTCCATTGTTTCACTGGATACAAGTTGCAGGGTCCAAAAATGCTCACCTGTCGTAATGCAACCACACCTTACTGGAGTGGAAAAGAACCCCGATGTGTGGGTAAGGCGAACCGGTTGTTTCGATAGACGTGTTTGCTAGTTAATATTGCTGGAGCAATTCAGGGCAATGCGACCCTCCCCCCAAACCCCCAACCAACTGATACTCCAACAATGAAACTGCAAAGAGTGTAATTAAACTAAATGAAATCTAAACGCTATAACAGTGGGTTGTGGGCTTTTCCCTTCAGCTTAATTGGAATGTTGGGTGATTTGGTTTGATTTTTAATTTTGCTTTGTAAACTAAATTACCTTCAGGCTCACTGCCTGACAGTCACTGTTAAATACGTTCAAGTAGTTAACATTGACTGTCAGGCTTCCAAAACAACCATCTAAGTATTGCTATTAATTTTAATCATTATTTAATTATTCTTATATTTGAGATGTAAAAGGAAATAAAAGAGCTAAGAAGGAAAATAATGTGCAAAGTGAAACTTGCAATTTTAAAGAAGCGAGCCTGTTTCTCTTCAGCTTTCTCTGAGAGAACAGGTGATTTTGATTAACAGAGCCTTTCACTGGGTTGTCTCCTACTGAGTCACACTCGGAGGGCAAATGAGTGTGTTTGCATGTGATTAGCAACACAGGGAGCTGTTCTTTGGAGACAGGGCAAAATAAGGCCATTGGACCTGGCTGCCTTAATTAGAACTGGGCCACATGACTCTCCTTCTCCTGCTGGTAAAAACTCATCTGCTAGTTCCAGCCTTTCACTGCGCCTGCCTGCAGCTGTTCTAAACTGATAGTGTTACTGCCGCTGTTTTGCTTTTACCTTCACAAACAATCAGGCACTCTTAGACCCAGGAGAGCCGCCTGGTCTAGCTCAGCCACAGTCCACTGGATATCGATGCAATCTATGCTCAGACAGGGACTTTCCTCCAAAATCCCCCTACCACAGTTCGAATCATTACTTTTTTTCATCAAGTTTTTACTTCCTACTCTCTGTCCTTTTCTTTTCTTTTCTTTTCATACAGCATCCTGCGGGGGAATGATAAAAAATGCCACAAATGGCCGCATCGTCTCTCCTGGTTTTCCTGGCAACTACAGCAACAATCTGACCTGCCACTGGGTTCTGGAGGCACCTGAAGGCCACCGGCTTCACGTTCACTTTGAGAAGGTGGCTTTGGCGGAGGATGATGACAGGTAGTTTATGCATGCGGTTAAAATCAAAACACACATTGAGAATGAATGTGAGCGTAGTGTGGAAATGTGAGTGGCGTCGAGCTTTGAACTCTGAATAACAGTATTCCTGCAGATGGAGGATTAAAATTCTCTAGGGCTATAAATGACCAAAATCTTTAGGGAGTGACAGATGAATTTGAAAGGACCTTTTATCATGATAATCCTTTAAGTGTGCTCTGTCAGGCAAATGAATTGAGGGGACCAGAAGGTAGTGAGAGGCAGGAGACTGCAATTGCATTATGTATCCTTCTGTAACCACTGATCCATATGGCAATTGTCATGCATGCCCATTCACCTCATTACAAGGTGTAGAATGTTATCACAAAGTTATTACAGCTGCAGCTGGAACAATGAGCAGGCCTCAGGTACCTCGTAATTTTTTTTCTTTAACATCTATTTTAATCCCATCAGCTCTCTCTCTCTCTCTCTGTTTTTCTTTTTTTTTTTAGGTTGTTAATAAAAAATGGCAACAACATAGACTCTCCCCCTGTGTACGACTCCTATGAAGTTGAATACTTGCCCAACGAGGGAGTGCTCAGTACTGGACGTTATCTGTTTGTGGAGTTCACCACAGACGGGACGATGACCTCCACCGGCGCAGCCATAAGATACGAAGGCAAGCTGATGAGGCAGAATGCAGAGTTTGCTAATAATATCTTGCACCATCCTTGTCACTTATGTTCAATGTCATACACTCTGTCTGCAGCTTTTGCAAAAGGGATGTGCTACGAGCCCTTTGTGAAGTACGGGAACTTCAGCAGCAGCGATTCCACCTACAGTGTGGGCGCAGTGGTCGAATTCTCATGTGACCCTGGCTACACACTGGAGCAAGGCTCTGTGGTGATTGAGTGTGTGGATGCACAAAACCCTCAGTGGAATGAGACCGAGCCAGCTTGTAGGGGTGAGTTAACAGATGTCATGAATGCAGGGCAAAAAAAATAAAAAAAATAAAAGTGCTTCCACTGGAGAAGAACTTGGAGCAATATCAGATTGACCTAAGGACCCGAGGCTTTCATTGTCTGCTTGATCACTGCAGGAGTTAGTTTTTCTAATATTAAATACCAGTGACAGTTAACTATATCTTCCTAAGCTGCTTTCCTCTGATCCGTGATAAATTTTCTCTCAAAACTGTAACAGCGATTTACTTTGAAATGTGCGCTCACAGGGCAGATTTTCGAAGTGCTCAAGATTAAAGGCGCACAATAGCTGGCCTAAGATGAGAACTGCCACAGTTCACAGGCGACGCATCATATTTAATAGCGGCCCAACCCTGAGCCCTTCCCTTCCCCTCTCTGTTTCACTCCTCCCACATGCACATACACACAAACATGACATGCTGACCTTACGCTTGGTCTTTAAAGCCTTCATGGTTATTCTGCAACAGAGTGAAATTGAAAAGCTCTCCACTAAAGCTAGCTATAAGAAAATTTAATTTCTGCTCGTATGGGTCATGGTCACCAAGCGGTTCAGTGTCAGTTTGCAGTTTTGCAAGGATCACACCAAGACGCTTGCACAGCACTTAAGTTCAGCTGTATTTTATTAAGCGTTAAGGTCACTGGCATAATCTAGCTAGTCAAAATTATTTATGTGCCAACATATATTTTGAGCGGATTGATTTCTAATTTGCATCTTAGCTTCCTGTATCTTCAAATCTTTTAAAATTTGTTGCCTGTACTGTTTGTGTGTTGCAGCTGTGTGCAGCGGGGAGATCACAGACTCTGCTGGTGTTGTGTTGTCTCCTAATTGGCCCGAGGCTTACGACAAGGGGCAGGACTGCATCTGGGGTATCCATGTGGAAGAGGACAAGCGGATCATGCTTGACATCCAAGTGTAAGAGACTGCACCCAGGTGTAAGACTAGAAATCACTCAGGGAGGTCAGAGAGGATGTCAGACTCCAGATATAAACACACACACCCTCTTGGTTATTTTCTCATTCTTTCTCGCATCTACACAGACACAGTACAAAATGGGAACAGGGAAGTGTTTCTGTGGTTGCAGTCACTAATTAGATTTTTTTTTCAACATCCCCTACATTAAGAATTCTGTGTTGCTTCCAGCTCGCTCTCTGACCAGATTAGCCAGTAAGCCTTCCTGTTCTCACTTCCCTGGTGTCTGCCTCAGAGTTGGCTTTGAAATGAATCTGCTCTGGCAGTCAACTACTCTGAGCCACTTATTCAGCCTACCCAACTGTAATTCAGCACACATGCACAGAGATGTCAAAACAGACAGATGCGCACACAAAATCCAGGCACACTGTTTCACCTTCACCAATCACTCGTGCACAAATGTCCCCTGAACGCACACACACACACATTTTCTTTCAGTCTACACCAGTAATTGATCTTAACTGAAGTGAAAATAATCGCGCAACCTTTTCTTTATGGTATGTGGAGCATTTCTTAAAAACAAACACCCTCCAAAATTATATATCTTGTGCCACTGTCTTGTTATCATTTATGGATTTATCCCTTTGCTTTGGTTGAATGATTTCCACAATATTGCCTTGCGCATGCAGCCTATAGTAAGCACAAAAACTACAGCATAAGTGATTCCTGTTGTTGCCTGAAGCACTTGCAAACAAGAGGGCACAGAGAGG
>VURO01005087.1:8407-25391 GCA_015108175.1 Pelvicachromis taeniatus | reverse complement strand
AAAGAAACTAAGCTTTTGTATAGCGCTTTTCTTAGTCATTAAGGACCCCAAAGCGTTTTACACTACATTCAGTCATTCACACACAGGCCCACCGGTATTTGGTATTCTTGAAATATGGTACCATGGACACCACTCTTGTCAGAGCGCCACCGGGCCCTCTGACCCGGTGGCGCCTGTCGGCAAACATCACCAGTAGGCAAACATGGGGTTAGTATCTTGCCCAAGGATACTTGGCATGTAGACTGGAGGAGCCTGGGATCGAACCACCGACCTTCAAGTGAGGAGGTGACCCGCTCTACCACCTGAGCTACAGCCACCTAACCAAAAGAAAGTGCAAAAGAAAGTGTGGCTAAAGTGAAGATACCATAAGAATGGCGATAAATGAAGATAGTAAAGTAGGAAGGAAATTAGAAGGGAAAGGGCGGAGGGATGTAAGGAACGGGAGGATACATGATGAATGAAAAGGACAGAAGAAGGGATCGAGCAAAGGATGGTTTACTGTGAAAAGGGGGGACAGAAAAGGGAATGGAGAGTGCATATAAAAGAAAGTAAAAGGCCACTGACACATCAGCTACTGGCTTGTGGACCAGCGGTCATTAAGCTAAAAGGCAGCAACAGCACAGACATAACTGAGTTATCAAGTTCAGTGAGCATTATTAGTCAGCCGTGTTGGCACATCTACCGATCAAACTGGCTGTGTTCCAACCTTTAAGCTGCAGTTTGGCACACGTTTTAGCTGTCAGACAAATGGCCCAGCATTCGAGTTTAGAAGTTCATGGTCAACACAGTCAATACAAGGTGCCCAGGTCCTGTGCCTACAGAACAAGCCAGAATTCTCACCCCTCCAACACTTGGTATTCTTGAAATATGGTACCATGGACACCACTCTTGTCATGTCTTTACACAGGTCATTGTTCCAGGAAGCAACTTGGTAAAGCTAGGTCATATTTCAATAAGTTTTTTTGTTTTTTGTTTTTTGTAGAGAGAAGAGGCTTTGTCATTGCAAACCTTCCAAACCAACCAATTGCATTTGAGGAGCAGCACTTTGCTGTTATTTGTCCTTTTAAATAAATCCTATGGAAGCAGTAAGGGTGTAGTTAGTACAGACTTTTTGGACTTCATAGAGTCCTGTGAAATCATTCTTTTTCACATGCCTGGGCATTACTGCTATAAAGATGGTCATTTTACCATGGGAGTCCATGAGGGGTAGTTCACTTCTGGAGGCAGACCTGAGCATTTAACAAAGGAGGAAAGTGGCAGGAACTGATAAACAAAAGTAGTGTGGGGAAAAGGTGAGTGTAGAAAAGAAGGAAATAATGCTTTTGCTGTGTAGAGAAGAAAGAAGGGGGAGAACAATAGACAGAAGCAAAGCAAAGTAAGAATGAACGACAGCTGATGACAGCAGAGAGGGGAAACTTAGGGGAAGAAAAGAAGTGATAGACATCAGCAAGACGCTGCAGGGCTCCAAAACAGAAGTCTTGAATTGTTTTACTCTCACAGAGGAGGCTGACGGAAATCACGAGCTTGGAATTCTTTCCAGAAAACTCACAAGTCCTCTGCAGATTCACTGTCTTCAAATGTTACTTCAGTATTCTCAAAGGGGCCAATCCAGTGGTTTTCCATGTTGTAGCCCATTAACTTCAAATCCTGTGCACTTAAACATTACTGCAGAACATTTTCCAAGGTCTGCCACACTGTCTTTAGTGATTTCTGAACAGGCAATCGTTGGTTTTGTATAATTACAGTTCAGAGCAAATACCAACCAGCAGAGACAACTCGGCTATTCTTTTAGTTACGTTAAAGGAATATTTTCATATTTTGAGGAGTGTTTACTTTCTTATCACGGCTGCCAGATGGCTATTTTAGCATAAAGATTTCAGACAAGGGTGCCAGTAGCTTTACTATGTCTAAAGGTAAGAGTAAGACCTCTAAACTTACACATCATGTATGCTGTTTATCCCTACCCTCTGACCTAACATGTAATTATACTAGAGGCAGAAATGTGCCATAAAGTGTTAAAAGTGCTGAAAAATAAGATACACTGACCATTTTTGATGACACAATGCTATTGCGAATGTTTGGTTAAGTTTAAACAGGGTTAAATGTTGAGACTTTTTAGGACCCCTTTAATGCCACTAAAAAGTGCCCACAAACATGCTTAATCAGTGTGGTGGCTCCAAGTGTCAACAACCCAGCAACCAAAAGTGCAGTTCCTCTAATGCACACATAGAGCTGACTTCAAAAGTTTGTCAGTCCCCAGTAGAGTCTCATGTTAAAATGTTAAAATAAAAAACATATTTGCAGGGCAAAAAAAATGGTGTTTGCTTCAGTAGACTATAAAGTTATGTCTTCACAGAAACCAATACAGTGCCATGGCGACCAGACACCATAGAAATGACACTTGGTGACTTTCAAGCTACAGGTGAAGTGAAGTAAGCGGGTCCTGAAATAAACATTCCTCAACTTGGAGGCAAGCAATTTAAGTGACTATCAATAAGAGTGCCAGACACCAGTGATAAACTTATGACCTGGTAGTGAATACACTAGATGGATTACCTAGGCAACTGGAGTCCGCAATGTCCGTTGGCCCTTATGTGCGAATGCAGGCAGCTGAAGCCAATCAGTGTCTGATAGACCTCATCCATTGCTTCAAGTCATTAAATTCAAGTGAATTCAATTTTTTCATAGGGGGTAGCTGTAGGTGGTAGAGCAGGTCATCTACTAAACAGAAGGTTGGTGGATCAATCCCTGTCATGCCAAACATCCTTGGGCAAGATACTAATCAAAAGTTGCTCTCTGAGTAACTTGGGATCCGAATACCTCGGGATTGCTCTCCATGCAGTCATCAGAATATGAATGTTAGATAGAACGCATAGAAAAGTGCTTGTGTGAATCGGTGAATGAGAGCGTTGCTTGTTCTTGTTTTGTTCGTAATACTAAATAATCAAACTGCACTTCTTTGCCTGTGCCTATTGGAGGGCTTCAGGTGGACTATCCAGCTAAAATCATGGCTTTCTGTATGCTGTGGATCATCTAGGAAGAACATTTCAGTTTAAGCAAGTGAAATTCTAGTGTTATCACCAGTTATTAGCAGTTTTTGGTGGCTATACAAGTTTATGGATGGAGCTTTCAAACCAACCTCACAAACATAAGTTGATGACTTTAACCTTGTCATCCAAGTTCTGACTCTCAATAAAAAAAAGCTATCATGTCAGAGACCAAAACTCTACTGGTGAACCTTGAAAATGGAAGGTTTATATTGACTGTGTGGAGTTTTGCATGCTGCAAATATAAAACACCTTTGACATAAAGTGCAGTTTGGTTCAGAAGCATTTCCAGACACCTTCTTGTGCCATTAGTTATTATTGTTTTTATTCTTAAACGTTCAATAGCCGAGCAAGCACTTATTGCAGTTATTTACTTATTGTTATGATTTTATTTACATCCTAAACTGGGCCTACTTAGGCCCAACTGGGCCAAGCTTCATACATTTTTGTGTTTTTATATGCGGTGCAGCAGATTAATTTATGCTCTCTATCAGAAACATGACGTTTCGCCATCCTTGCCAAGCAACATGTCAATAAAAAGACAGGTTTCTGTTGAGGTTGGATTTTTGGTTAGGTGGAATTAAATTTCGAAGATTTGTTGGAGTCTTTCAAATCTCATTCAGACTGATGATAAGGACTTACTCTAAGTTTAAAGAAACATGTTTTTCCATGTAGAGTCAAAGTTTGTTCAAAGTTTTATTGCTGTTAATTACAGATATAGGGGTGCTCTGTGCTATGTCAACCCATAGCACAGAGCACAATTACTTATTCAATAATAAAAACAACAACATTTTTAACAATCACAGATTTCTTCTCATTTTATCAATTCCCTTCTGTCTCACCCTCTCTTCGTGTCTTACACACTGGTAACTCTTCTCCTCCTAACACTATTTTTAGAAAATGTAACAATAACAACATGTTAAACATATTAATGACTTTGCGTTTTTGCAGTTTTTTTGGGGGGGGGGCCACAGTTTGATGAGAATGCATTCCTGCTGAAACTTTCCAGCTCCCTTCAATCCTCAAACTTGATTACGCAACGATAGCTGCGGTCTGCGAGTGTGTGTTTAGCATTTATAGCACTGCATTATTTATGTTTGCTCCTTCAACGGAACCTCGTGTTTTCTGCCAAACCAATAAAGCCAAATTATGTTGCGGTCTAATTCTATACAATCTGCTATTCACTAATACACACAATAAAACCACTTACGACTGTGGAGCAGGACGGGGGTTAACAGGGGATATAAAAATGCTTTAAAAAGACTACATTTCGTTAGTAATTGTCTTTATGTGTTCTTCAAACTGGGATGTCAAAAATCTTTGATCAATCATCCATGTAAGGAAATTCCAAGAAGTTGATTCTGTTCATGTGGATGTAGCAATTTGATCTTTTGATCAGTGGTTGTTGATCAATGGACATTAAACTTTGCATATAAATGCTCAAGAATCTGACCTTATAGCCAATTATTAGTCAGCGGTGCTAGTTTCAGTCATTATACAAATGCACTGTTTATAATGTTGCAGAAACCTGCAGTCAGCTGAGACCGAAGAAGTCACTTAAAAGAGTGACAAAACGTTTCTCCCTTTAAAAATGCTACATCCAGATGAACAGAATCAACTTTTTGGGGATTCAAACAATAGTTTGAATTGTCCAAACATGAAGAAGAAAGAGAAAAAGAAAGGGTAAGACAGTGAGACCTGCCTAATAAAGGCTTACGTTTTCTTTGTCTGTGAAAAATAACCCCTTCTAAATAAACAGTTTTATCTGTGTTTGAGTGATATTGTCGGCAAGGTTCTCTTTTTCCTTTTCTTTTGTTAAAGCTTTTGGATTTCAGCAGGAAGGTGAACGTCACATCCCGGCCAGAGAATCTTTAAGTTAGTGAGAGGAAATTTAGAGATGAACACAAAAGTGTTTTTGGTGCTTTACAGGCAGTTTTGTGGCAATTACTTAAAGTAGTAATTACCAACTGAGTAATTAGCCAATAATTATGCAGTGTTCTGTACATAGAGCAGGTTTAGGCAACTAGTTGATACAATAAGCTCTCTTACCTGGTCAGACACAAGCGGCTGCTCGTCATCGATGTCAATAAAAACCTCCCCGGAAATTAACTGGGGCGTGTCGCCTACACGTGCCAGAAAAGAAAAGACACTCAACATTTATCATCAGTGTTGACCATTTTTGCATTTCTGCTGTGTGCCTTACATCTCCATCCTTCCTCATCTCCTTCCCCCTCCACAGCTTGTTCTTCTTCTTGGTTGTAGCGGTACTCCTCCAGCGAGCGGATGGTGCACTGCCCGACCACCGGCTTCCTTCCAAACTGACGGTTGTCAATGACTTTGATGACGATCGGTGGCATGTAGAGCTCCTCTCGTGGAAGTCTCTGTGGTGAGATGGAGAGTGATAAAAACACAGGGGCTTAAAGTCTATTTTCTAATTGGTTATGCCACCTGCCTGCATGATGTTGACTGGCTGTGGCTGCTGATTGCCTAAAGCTGATTGGTCATGCCTTGGTGACCAATCAAGATCTCAATGCACCTTTTCAGACGTGAAGGAAGAAATAACTGAATATGCAAAGGTGCAGATACCTTCTTTGTGCCTGAAATCAGAGCACATGCAGCACTTTGAGTTAAAGTGTCTTAATGGATGCTCAATCATCCAGGTAAGGAACTCCAAAAAAGTTGATTCTGTTCTGGACGTAATGTTTTCAGTGGGAGAAACGTTTCGTCACTCATTCTTCAGTCTCAGCTGACTGCAGGTTTCTCCGATCTTTTAAAAAGTACCTTTGCACAATGACTGAAACTAGCACCACTGAATGAGCAATAGGTTGGGAGGTCAGTTACTTGATCATTAATGTGCAAATTGTCATGCCCATTGCTCAGCAACAACTGATCAAAGACCACTAATTATTGACAATCTTACAATGTTGTGATTGCAACTCCCCAACTCTCTGTGAATGGTACTCATGGCCTTTGATCAGTTGTCATTGACAGTGACAAAATGTTTCTAGAACTAAAAACGTCACGTCCAGATGAACAGAATCAACTTTTTGGGACTTTGTAAGTTAAAATGTAAGTTAAGGATTTTTAATGTAAAGTTTGCAAAAAGCTAAAGAAAAAAACAAACAGCTGTAGTATACTCTGTCCTTTTCAGTACTGTGACATTTTTTTCTGTCATGTAAGTGTCACTTCTGTCCATTAATCTTAATCACACACTAGAAATGTTCACACCCGTGTTTTGCGAAAACAGACTGTTGTGAACTTATGGGGATGATGACCCTGAGGTTCACGCTCTTCGTGGCCTGACAGATGTGCTGCCCCTTTATCTTTTTCTTTTGGTCAACAGTGTTTTTTTTTTTCATATCAACTTAAGCTACAGTGATCATCTCAGGGGAAATGATATTACAGCCTAAGCCTTTCTTATTTATTATTATAATTATATACTTTTTTTTTCAGACTTCTTCTTTTTCACACTGCTGTTTCACTTTCTTCAGTCGGGGTTTTTTCCTGTTTTTTATGGATGCACAGTGGTAGGAACAACACGTTCCACGTGCTCTTAATCTTTTTTTCCATATAGCGTATGAAGCTCATTTTCTTAAAAAACAAAAAGAAAAAAAAAACACACAAAAAAAAACAGAACAAAGAATGGACCTCATTCATGTGAGTTTATGGAAAAATCTAATCAAATCTTTCCAAAATTACTCACAGCTGACTTAACTAGAGCAGAAGATACATTGTATATCTGACACAACCAAATAAAACAATTAGAAGATTACAAAACCATCACAAATCTGACCAACACTGAGCAATATTTCTTCCAGTTTTCACACAGTCATCATGACCTTCTAATAAAAGAGGATTCAATTTAGCTTTATATGACATGCAGCGACATATTTGTGAAATCTTTACCCTTCTTGTGATTTCCTGTATAAGTTCTCTGACTTTCGGTCCAGAACATTTGCCCGCTTTAAGTTTGTAACCTTCATTGGTTTGTACATGTGCAGGCTTCAGAAGACAAGCGGACCATCACTTGACCTGCCAGGCGTGTTGAAAGTCTCCTGCCTGATGCTGATACTGTAGGTGCTGCAGCTGGCAGAGCTTCTCCAACCTCTAATATGCACTTAAATAAACTTTAACCGGCTCGAGTTCTCTCAATCCCTCTGACTTTTACAGAGCGCTGCGTTGTGGCAGTAGAAGAATCTCAAAAAACCAGCTGCATAATCAAACCCTCAAAACCTTTACAGCAGCTACATCTGAAGACAATATGCCATTACAACCTCATTTATCCGAGCTCACTCAAAAGGTAAATAAACGATGGGTTGGCAACTGTAATCTGTTTGACCTCTCCGGCTTTAAAAAAGGCTTAAGTGAGGCTGATGATGCTAAACTCACACAATAAACTGAGAGGGCTAACATTAGGTGGTTAGACACTTCAAAGAGTAATATTTAAGGAAACTATGCACATGACATTTTCTTGTGCTCCCGTGGCATACGAAAACACTTACGCAGTCATCTTAAGGCCTTAATATTGTTAACATTAAATGCCTGGAATTGGTTCAGCGGCTAAATTTAAGGGGGAAAGAAATGTGCACATTTCCACAGTCCGATTGAGGCTGTCACACTCGTGCGGTGGTCAAAACAGGACCTTAATCTTGTTAACATTAAACTGCAGGAGCCAAAGCAAGGCATTTAAGCAAAAAAAGAAAAAAAAGAAAAAAAAAAGTGAATATTTCCATACGCCAGTTAAAGCTGTCATAATAAAACACGGAGGTGATCAACTTCAGACCTTAATATTGTTAAACTCTCTCGCCCGTTTGGAGCCGCTGTTAGGAAAAATGTGTTTAATATTTCCATATTTCAGTTTAGGTTTTCATAAGAAAACACTTAGGTGGAATTCAATGGCACCAATGTAAACTCAGTGGAAACATATTCTCCGAGGACAGTGTTACATTTGAAGTATAAGTAACGACTTGTACGATTCGCTGCTGTGAATGTTGCGGCGGGTCTGATTGAAATAAATGAGTAAAGTAAAAAATGCTCTTTGCAGAGTGACAGCGAGGGGAACGTAGGTGTCGACTTGCATGCAGTTGGGTTTTTTAGCGACCATGCAACTCTTTTTTCAATCTCTTATAACCGGTGTTCTTTCATAATAGCTCACTATATTCAACTCTGCAATTCCTCTCAGCCTTACAGGGCCTTTTAGCTCACTTTTGGCGCCCACTCATGCATAGAAATAAATATAGTGAAACAAGAGTAATGAAAGAGGGGTCAGAAGCCCATTTCAGTAAGTTTTGTAGTCTGATACAAGACCCTAAACATCAAACTCTCATGCTAAAACAACTGCCAATATAATTTTTTATTAAAATACAATAAATAAATAAAAATGTATATAGCCATTAGACAGGTGGAGGTAGAGAACTTGTCCCTTTGGTGGCATTCATAATGTTCTCCATTATAAATGGAGAACAGGTGGAATCTGTCTCCATCTTCAGATTTTTGGGCACCCACACCTCCTCTGATCTCACTTGGACCCACCACACCAAGCCACTCCTGGGTGGTGGGCCCAGGAGTGGCTGCACTTCCTCCCTGCTGGCCTTCTACCGCTCCTTAGTGGAGTGGGTGCTGGGTGTTTGGTACGCAGGGGCCATGGCCAAGAACAAGAAGGCTTGTGCAGAGGATAATCAACACCATCCAAATAATCATTAGCTGCCCTCTGCTACCCTCAGGGGCCATCATCAGATCCTCCTGTCTCAGGTAAACCAGGACCATCACAGGTGACCCTTTGCACCCCTCCCACCACCTGTTTGACCCGCTGCCCTCTGCTCAATCGGAGGGCAAACACTATCCCCCCCACACTGGTTTACACTCCACCCATGACCACCCACCTCACCAATCTGAACCTTGGTCTGAGTAACCCTCATCACTCAGGCCACTCACACATGGACTTTATGTAGAGCAAGTCCATTTCACTACTTCTAAGCACTTTGTTTGAATATATTCCTCTTGATTGTATATATTTTTCCAGTTTTTTTTTTTATTCCTGCTGTCTTACTATTTAATATTTTATTCTATTCTACTTTATTCTTTTTTACACAGTAATCTTTTTTAAAGATACCAATTTTTTTATTTTTAAAGATACCCACCTATTTCCCAGAAACCCCAAAGAAAACATGCAATAAGAGGCTCTAATGCAAGCGCCCTGTTAATGTTGGTCTCGTCAGTTAGACAATGGACCCAGGCACAGCAAAACAGAACCAGCAGTGCACGGGCAGGAATGCATTTCTTCCTTGGCTAGCATCTTATCTCATGTTAACATCTTATATTAAGTCTTGCAGTCTGCAGTAAATATATTGTCTATTCAGGGAGATTTGGGCTGAACAGCCAATTGGTAGAGAAAAACAAACAAGAATTTGCAGGATGTGATTGCTACGTTCATGTACTTGTAAAAAAGCATGACAATATATTAAGTAATCCAAAGTAAAGGAATATGTTCCACTAAGAGCATCCAGTATGCATTTGTACTATACACATGGTAAAAATATATCCACCCTGCATTTATGGTACATTAGTAATGCATATGCTATTGTGATCTGAAGAAATTCACTATTCTAAAAATACATTTTAAAGAAATATCTGCTTCAACACACAAGGAAACTTATAATTTTCTTGGAAAAAGACAAGGAAGTTCTCTATTCTGCCATTTTTGTGGTTTCACTGATGAAGATAAATGAGTAATACAAACCACAGCAGAGCTGTCCTTAGCATGGAAGCTGTGAGCACGTTGCACTGATTACTCTGTGTGTTTAAGTATAGTACAGCATATCTCACCACATCAAGAAGAAGTGTATTAACGTCAAAGTTAGGCTTCTTCTTCACACTGCGGATGACGCAGCTCTGGACCATGCTGCCTCCACACTCCACCTGTAGGCTGGGGGAGGTAACACTGGCCAGCTGGAAGCTCTTCAAGTTCCGGACACCCCATGCTAAAATCTGTCAACACAACACAGAAAAAGTTGTGTTGGTGTTGTCATTTTTAGAACTAAATCTATCAAACTGCTCCTAAATATTCAAAATTTAGATAAATAAATTGAAGATCATAAGTTTCTTTAAGTTTAAAATCTAAAGATATTTAAAGATATTAATACTAAAAAAAAAAAAAACTCTCAGCTGAACAGATTTTTTATTATATTTATTGATTGAAGAGGACCTAAGATCCAGACTTGTAGGCAAGTGTTAAATGAAAACAAGCTTTAAGGTAAACTATAACTCCAGCAGGAAAAGCAGGAACATGTAGGAAACGCTAGGAGCCATAAAAGACAGGGATGCCAAGAAGTAGGAAACAGGATGACACAACAAAAAAGACAATTTATACACAAGTGCTGTGTCCAAATTCAGGGGTAGCATGCGTCGAAGGGCCCGACCTACCCAGTCCACGTAGGGCAAGTCCTTCGAAGGCCAGGTATGTTGGAAGTGAGCGGCTGTGAAATTGGACCGTCTAGCCTTCGTTCTAATTCTGCCCTTCCGCGTTTTTCGGTCACTGGCGCCATAGCGCGGAAACGTTAAAATGGACCCAGAAATGTCACTACAGGGTTTTTTTTTTTTGTACTTTTTAAATTTCGAGGAGCTAGAAAACCTGTATCATTGTCGCCGGACATGGTGGGCCATGAAGGATTCACCGGACCCACACTTCAAATCTGGTGAAAAAGAGGACACATTTTGTCGCCGCATTTGGAGGACTCTTCGAATTTGAACAGCCTTCGGTGTGTTGCTGTGACGTCATTGCCTACAAATATGAAGCATGCTAGACCTGAATTTGGACACTGCCATGGTAATGAGGCGACGGGCAAACAGGCGGGAGACACAGTGGAAACAAATCAGGATCAGAAATAACGAGACACAGGATGTCAAACCCATCACAAGACACATTCGGTACAACACGTACTGAAATAAAACAGGAAGAGATATACAGCAGAACGGGAATATTAGATTAACGTAACACAAGTAAACTAAGAAACGTGACAGACGAGACCAACACAAAGACAAGCCTGAGGGAACAGAAAGGGAAGGCTAAAGGGAACTAATAAAGCTAAAGTCATCTATAATTAATTTAAGAACTAGAGGCACTCATAACACAATAGTGAACTAATACCAGGGAACAGAAGTCAATACAACTCATAAGCACAAGGAAAGACAAAACACAATTATTATGATAAATTTCACTGCTTTTCAGCTCCCAGGATAGTGGTGAGAATGAAAGAGAAACGTTAAAGCAGATATTAGTGATACCTCGATGGCGGTCCTCTGCAGAACAGGTTTGATTCCCTGAGGAATCATGAAGACATTAGGCTCTCTCTGAGGTGGTGGGTATGGAAGATCAGACTCCTCCGGCTGTGAAAATGGATGCAGGACAGTGGCAGGTCATCAACAGGTGACCAATGAGAAACTTTGTGCATTCATGGAGTGTTGGAATAATCTGAGAAATGACTTCCTGACTAGAAAAATTCCCCTTATTTGCTTTGGTGACTTGCTCATATATTATACAAAAATGTGGTAAAGGTTTGGCTCCAGGTAAGAAACTTTTGATCAGCTGATTTATATGGCTAATGTATAACCAAGAAGGTGATGTAACACTGTCACTGTTTAATGCAGTCCATGTACAATAATGTAGATTAGGTTTTTGTTATTTCCAAATTCTAATTCAAGAAACACATCGAATTCAAAAGAGGAATTTCCCTGATCGGGAATTGGGACCATCCAAGCAGCACACAAACGCACAAAAATAATTAAGACAGCTTGCCATGCTACTTACTGCCCGACAAATTGTGTTCTATGGAAACAAACATGACGAAATGTTAAATGAAAATGTTTAGCCATGTTTTTGAGCGTTATTACCACACAAATATAATAATATTTAACATTACCAAAAGCACTTAAAAAAAAAAAGCATAAAATAGTAGTTTAGAACAAGCAGCACTCCACACATGTTTGCCTGTTATGTATTTTAAAGAATGTAAATTCTGTATTCATTTTCAACATTACTTTTTTAACACAAAAGTAATGTAGAAAACCCAACAAGCATGTTAATCCTAAAAACATATAAAACAGCTTGAATGTATTTAAGACTCATTGTGTTTGCTAATTTTAAGATTGACTGAAAAATATAAAAATATGCATCGCATTAAATTTCCTACATTGTAAATTTCTAAACTAAAATTAAGATGCGATTAAAATGCACGCTAGGGCCACCTTCAAGAATCTGTGGAAGACCAAAGACAACATCGGTAAATATTTCTCCTAACAAGGCATAATTATAGTAACAGAAACTTAATCTGTTTATGATATAATGTTCTCAGTCGTTCTGTGATTACAAAATAATTAACCGTATGCTCACTAAACATAACATTTTGTCTGCAATCTTGTGAAAGTCAAACTTTCTTGGGCTCCATTAAAAAACAAAAAAATTAAAGTCTGCATTGCATGCTGTCTTTGGACTTCCATACACATCTGCATTCAACATACAACAAACCACATGTAAAAACCACACTGTGTTAGACTACAGCTGATGAAATGAGCAGATAAAGATAGAGAACACGTCAAGCTTTAGAAAAAGCAGCTTGTATAGGGGATGGCTTTTAACATGCACAAGATAAAATTATCAGCGTATGTAGTAAATGGACAGAGACATCAAATGGGATGACCATGAATGGGTTTGACTTTATGTTTCTATATTGTACCCATTGCTGCAGATTTTCAGAGAGGAATCCTGGAAACATCAGCTGAAGAAGCCAGAATGAAGAAAAAAAGTAAATAATTCAGCACAAACGATAAATCAAAAGAGCTCTAACTGCATAAATATACTGCAATATGTAGGTATTTTTGATAGAATTGGAAGACAAGCTGTATTAAAGATACACAAAGCTGAAGTAAAGACTGGAAAAAAACTGGGCTGGTGCATTTCCAAGACACACCTAGCTACCAATTAGTGTTAAATACTATCATTTCTAAGCTGAAGTGCAAACCTTTTTGGGGGGGGCTAGTACAATTTTCTGCACAGCAGGGGATATTTTTTATGTTATAAGACAGATGTGTGCCACCAACAACAAACACAGTGAAGAGCTCTAGTTCGGTGCTGTGAATTAGTAGAACTGAGGCGTAGTATTCAGTGAGTGGCTAAAGCTCTCTGTGCTGGTAAACCTGTCACTCAAAGCACACAGACCCCTGCTGTTGCTATGATGGGGAAAATAGCCATAGAGCCCCAATCTGTTTATCTTACCAGAGTGCAAATATACATTGTTGTGCTGTTTACTCAGTGAGCATGACAAGTCAATGGTAGAGACTCCCTTTTAGACATTTTATTGGCCACTAGAGGAACTGCAGAGTTTAGCGTTCATTTTTCAGCCCCCGTAGGTGTCACTTGCTTATTTTATGATCTATAGTTTCAAGATGCTTTTGTCAATTATTGCTCCCATTTACAGCAAAATAGGTGGCAAAGCAGGGCGTAGTAACTTTGTGACTGACAAGTTACGTTGGATCCAAACCTTGGTCAGATAATGACAAGAATGTTAAAGTTGTGGCTTCAAAATAGAACATCAGAAAACAATGGGTGGTTTCACTGTGTCCACTTCCATCTTTGACGTACAGTTTATGATTTAGGCACATATGCTTACTTTCAGACTTTTCTTAACAAAGAAAAATGCCACATGTTCCTGGGGGCAGTGATATTTAAAGATTTCATATCAGTCATGTTTACTAACCAATGTTTAAATTTAGGGGAAAATGGTACACCTCTTGGTGTGGTTTTACCTCATCTAAGACGTGGGAGGAAGTCAGGAAATCTCCCTGTAGGTGACACGACAAGTTATATTTCAAAGTTAAATGAAAAGACAAAAATTCAAGAAGGAATGGGAGAAAATGAAGAAAAACGTACCTCTTGACCTGGAATATGGTGAAGTGATGGCTGTTGGAATAACAGTGAAATCAAAGACTCATCCTCCAAGACTAAAGCACCAATGTCAGAACGACGTGTCTTTTTTTTTTTTTACTTTGAATATGACAAGAAGGAAAAAGACCAGTAGGTGAAAGTGTCAAGATGACCTCTGACCTTTTCTCTGCGTATGAGCTCGAAGGCAGCCAGCAGCTCGCCAGCATGCTTGTCCCCTCTGCGAATTGGGAACCAGGCCAGGCGTGGCGACCGAGTCAGAGAGGGCTGGCACACGCAGCGACCCATGAACTCATCAGCTCCCTGAAGAATGAAAACACAACATAGACTTATACATACATGTTACGCCCGTGTTATAGCAATACAGAAAAACAAACAGATGTTCAACGACCTCTAAATAGCTTTCATGACAGTTAAACACTCACGTATGTGTCCTGATCGTAGAGTTCCACCATAATGTTGGGAGGGCTGGCCATCGTGACCTCGGAGTCGCCAAAAATCTCCACTTCATAGAAGATGAGCGTCTGGTCCCAGGTGGGATTGAGAGTGTTTCGCACCGTCACGGTCTTCTGGGATTGGTGAAGGAAGGATACGATCGCGTAGGGATCTGCAGAGAGAAAAACACTCTTTTATTGCGAGCCTTTCTTTTCGCTAGTTTAAACTTGGTGTCCAGTGAGTACATAAGATTTGAGGTCTGGAAGTTCGTCAGAGTGAGCTCATTTATTTTCTAATGGCTCAATATCCGTTTACTCAACCTATACGGTTTCTCTCATCTATGACGGATATAATGGTGTTGATGTATTAGACTGAATGAAGGATTTTTGCCATCACAGCTCCAACCTTCCAACCATCCATTTATCTGGGTCCAGGTCAAGAGAATACCCATTTTAGAAGGTAGCCTATAGGGCCCTCTGAGGAGTGTCATCCCCCTGGAGTTGGACTATGATCTCAGGTCCTTTTCTTTTAAAAAGTTACCACCGCCAACACTATAATCTGCTAATACAGAGAGGCCTACCCAGACCTTTACCAGTGCTGCAGAGTGTCAACCAGGGCAGCCCCTCAACATCCAGAGCCTTAAAGGACTCACTGTGAATCTTATCCAAACTACATGCCCAGCATAACTGAGAGTTTTCTTACTACCTCAGTGACCTCAACCACGGTCATGAGGGAGTCATCCCCAGGCCCTGCATGGTCTCCAGAAGTCGTACTAATGGAGTTTAGGAGATGGGTGAACTATTAACTATTACATTGAGACAGAAGGATACTGAAGAGTTTCAAGAAGTCGGCTCTTAGTGATGCATTAATGAATACATTTGTCACAAATCCGAAAAAAAAGAAATATAATGCAACTTCTCAGCGAGACCAAACACGTATAAGCAGAGATGGTAGTTTATGTTTTTCACACTGGGTCTCAATATGGTCAATCCCCCCCGAAACAAAAGGAAAGTTAAATGGTTGCAACATCTTCTGGGTGAAGGTTTTGGAGGCTGCTTATGAGCTGTTGCTGTCCTAATTTGAAAAGCAGAGAACAAGGTTATTATTGAAGATGCTGAATGAGTTTTTAAAGAGGGTCCTCACAAGTATAGCAGTACAAACTTATGCACGGTTATGTCCAAACTGTCCTGGCATCCTGCGCAGTGACATCAGCATTTTGGGAATGCCAAGCTCGAGACAGAGGGCTGGGAACACCGCTCTGGGAAGTTTGTTATTCCAGGTCAAAACTGCTCTCCTCCATGTTAAACACACACACACACACACACACACTCATTGAATTAAACACATGTAGCCTACGTACAGTTACACAGACTGAGTAGTTTGTTGTTTCAGGCCGGGTAAAGAGTCTCTGTGGAGCCGTTAGCATTGGAGTAAACAGAAGTTAAGATGCATTTTCCCACCAGCCCTCAATTAACCCTATATCTAAAACAACACACACACACACACACACACACACACACACACAGAGTGTACAGACACACCACCCATGGTGACCCATTCAATTACCGTCCGTTTCCAACATCCCATTAGCTCATAAAAACAGCAATACAAACAGCCCCGGGGGGGGTTTTGTAAGTCTGTGCTTGTGTGTTTTTAGTGACAGTGTGTGTGTATGTTTGTGTAGAGGGGAAGCAGCAGCAGTCAGGACCCCAGTGGGAGCCACAGAGGGACATAAGCAGATGAAGACTGGGAAAAGAGAAAGAGGAGGAGGGACGGTGGAAAGAAAAAAGAGAAAAGGAGTGAGGAGAGGACGGGAGGAAGCGCGCGCCATTACTAAATGTAGAGATTTTGATCTAAGATTAGATTCAGTTTAAAGGAAGATGATGTAAAAACATTTAAGAGGGTGAAATCAGTGAAATCAAGCTACACAAACATTCTGCATAACTTTATTTCTGCATTTTGAGGGAACATGGAGCCTTACTAAAGACTGAAGAGCTTCGTGGCCGTTAAACCTGCAGTTTACCTTTTGTCTCCATCTTCTGTGTACAGTACGCCCATGAATGGCTGCAAAAAATGACAAAGTACAGCTAGCTCGATACAAATAGCAGTGAGCACAGCACATGGCACTTTCTATGTGACAGGGCTTTAACTCCCTTGGATGCCTGCGAGGATTAACATTTGTTTTTCTTATCTGTGCTAATGGTTTCTGTCATATTCCAGCCCTGCTTCCAGAATAACATATCTGGGTGTGCATCAGACGTTAGTGAGGGTGATCTCTGCTTGTACAGCCTACTAGGGCGACCACGAATCCCATCTAACAAGTTTTTAATGACAAGGTCATCAAATATTGTCTCTGAGGGACAAATTTAAATCATTTAACATGGGAGTCAATGGGAATGGACTCACAACTCACAGCTTCAAGTGGTCATTAGAGGAACTGCAGTTTACGGGATTGTTGGGTTTTGTTTTTTCAACCTTAAGAAACTAAACTAATGACACAAAGTAGTTTAGTTTCTTGGTGGCTGTTTTTTTTTTTTTTTTTTTTTTTTGTAAAAAATTTAAAATA
>VURO01005080.1:10757-50647 GCA_015108175.1 Pelvicachromis taeniatus | reverse complement strand
AGTACTGCATGTGACCCACTCAACACACTCTTATTTAACCAACCACATTGCACCGTCATCAGTTTATGCTTTGGGACGGTCACTGGTCGCCTTCCTACTCGGGCTATGTGGGGATAACTGTTAGGTGTTTGTTTCTTTAGGACAGATAGAACAGCTCATGCAGTTTTGCGACCCACCTCAAGTGCTGAACATAATTTGTCCAACATATGACCTGGGGGGATACAGTCTTCACTGGTGTAATTTTTCAGAGCTAATTCTTCTATCACATTAAAGCCAATGATGGGGCACTCCATGTTAACACTGGCGATTAGGATCGGAACTTGGACGGGTCTGTTGGTCATCCCAGCCACAGCATTTTTGGATAAGCTGAACTCAGTCTCTATCCATCGTTCATATGGAATGCTGGTCCCATTAGCAGCTGAGAGCTCTTGAGCTCCCTCTTCGAGCAACTCTTCCACTGACCTCACTTCAGCATCAGGCAGGTATTTCTTTCTCCAGTTTGTTCCCACTATTGACACTTGTGAGCCAGTGTCCCACAATATTGTGGTGTCAATGCCTCCCAAGAAGCCACAAACCTGGCCAGCTTCGCCATTTGCTGTTGTTTACCAGTGAGGGGTGCTTTAAGGCTGAAAATATCTGTTTGGTGCTTGTCCCCTTTAGGGTTAAGTATGATTTCAATCTTACTTGAATTAGCTGAGCACTTTTTCCTACGACAACCTGATGCCCAGCGTTCCGTACTGCCACACCTGTAACAGTGGTCGCATTTCCTTCCTGTACTTGATGTTTGACACTGCTGGCACTGTCTCATGTTCACGCTCCTAGGCTGTGATTGGTATTTCCGGTCAGGTGTTTCAGCCACTCTCATTTGCTGAGGCTTAACAGTTTGTTGAAGGCTTGCAATGTGAGTGGTGAGGTTCTGCAGAGCCTCACATATAGCCTTATTGCCTTGATCAACTTTATCCATTAATGTGTCTCGTTTGGCTGGTCCACCTTGCTTGTTCTTACTGTTTGATGTGTGCACATTGCTTTCTTTCTCCACCTCTTGATCTTCCCCACTGACTGCTGCAACTTTGATCATCTTTGTTCTTGATGCAGCTGACGGCTTGTTCCTTCTTTCCATTTCCAGGCTGTATGCCGCAGTCATTTTCTCCAGAAGAACCTCGTCTGTGATCTTAGGGTTTTGCAGGTATAGCTTCATATCAGTTCGGATGGTGTCATCGTGGAGGCCAGTGAGTACTGTCTGGAGAAACTGATTTTGGATGAGCTCAGAACTGTATTTCAAACCAGACTTAACACTCTCAGAAGCAAGGACAGGTTTTTGCCTCAAATCCATTGCTCGCATTAAAAACGGAATTGGAGATTCTTTTGGCTCCTGCACAGCACGTGTGAGCGAGTGATACAACTCTGTGGCATCTTTCTCAGTGTAATGAGTCCGTAGTATTTGTCTGAGAGCTTGCAAAGTTAAATCCACCCTACTCTCAAGGTAACTTTTCAGTTTTGTTCCTGGGGTTATGGCTTGAATGATGGCTTCTACAATTTCTCCTTCATCATATCCCCTCTTCAACGCCCTCTGAATTTGTCTTTCCAAACTAGTGTATGTTAATTTGTCCTTTTGGTTTGGTTCTCCAATTTGTCCCATTATTTTCAGATCCCGTCAGTACAGTGGTTGCACAAAAGGGACGGTTTGGGTGGCGACAGGGGTTACTTGTGGAGCATTCAGGAGAGGAACACTTTGTCTCTCGTCTGAATTACTGGGTGCTATCACATTCTCAGCCACATGGTGGTGCTGTTGTTCCACTTGTTGAGACAACGGGACATTACTTTTGCTTCAGTTCATTAATTTTGTCATCTAACGCCAATAACAGGGACATTCCTTCATCTTCTTGTGACGTAACATCCTCTATGTACTGGAGAATACACCGCCTCATTTTACGAGGCAAGTCTTTCTCACTTTCATCCAAGGCTAAAAACCCAGGGTAGCACAACTCCGGTGCTAACAGCGTAAGTAGTTTTTCCTCTATCTCCTCAAGAAGTTGCTCCCAATCAGGGGACATCTGCTGTGCTCTGGACATGATGGAAAACTTTTACCTTCACTGCCTTTTCCTGGGGGGGTGGCACTACCATACAAACTCAACTGGGGGGATAGCAAGCGAGGGTAAACCATCTGTAGCTATTCCTTCTTTGCTGTGTAAACTCCAAACCGGGCGGAAACAAAGATTATGTTGCCCCCTCAAAGAGACACGACTCCATTCTCCTTTTTGGCAACTTTATTACCCACAGTTCAGGTTTGGCATTTACAGGCAGCATAACATGTCATCAGCAACGATGTTTTTCTTTTTCCGCGCTTTCTGATGACATCACCAATCTCCGCCCCAACCCCATAGAACCCACGGACCAAAACAACTCACTGAACATGTCTCCAAAAATAAAACACAACTAAATCAGCATAGCCCTTAGATCGCAACACTATCAGTCATGGATTGGCCTCCCCAGAGCTCAAAGCTGAACTTTACAAACAGAACAGAACAAAAAGCAACTGAAATCCAAACAAGAGCTTTGAATGTCAAGAAGTCTGGAGAACTGTTGTTTACTCCTTTCAATAAATCCTTGCCTCTCATTTTCTAATAAGACATAAAGAAGTAAAGGGTGACTCAAGACTTTTGCTCAGTACTGTATAGCTATCATTTATTATATGTGAAGTAGAGTCACCCATCTCCCATTTTTATTGTGTTATTGAATATGTTTGTGCTTGTATTTCAAACTACCAGATGTAGAATTTGACTTTGGGAAATCTGTCAGATGTAGCAGTAGCCTGTGGCTCAATGACTATTCTCAATTAGGATCACAAACACTTTTATGATTTGCACATCAGTGAAATTCATTCACCAGGAAGAAACATAAGTTTGCACTAGAACATTAAAATAACAGTAGACAATTGGTGGGCTGTTATAGGCTCTAGTGGTTTCGAGGTTAAAGATAAGCAAAATTAGGTACGCGAAAGGGAAAGAGCAGAGAGCCTGGAGGATTAACAAGCATGGGCAGAGGATGTGTCTGATAAGGTGCCACTGGGAAAGAGGAAAAAAAGGATGTAAATGTAGACAATATATAGACAAACAGCACTGAAGTGTGACCACACAGGTAAACACCGGGGAGCACAAGAAGATCCCAGAGCTGGAACAAATACATTTCATATCTGCACAACAGTTGTTAAAACAGAATATATTTTTCAGTCCATTCCACCAAGGACTCCCGAGCAGAGTACACTCTTAGCCAGCGCTTTGTTTAAACAGCAAGTACACTGACATCCAAAGAAGTAATCAGCAAGCATACGCACACAACACAAATCCCCGTCCGTCCACATATACGATTTATACATTTTCTCTAAAATGTGTACTTACACTGGTCTAATTATTAAATCGTTTAGATTAAACTACTTTATGCCTCCTATCTAAATATAGAAAGAGTTCATGAACTCTGAGAAAACCACATACATGCGAAGGAACCAATGAGACCACAAGGCTTTCTGTTTCTCCTGATTTCTGGAAATCTTGTATTTTAGTTAGACTGCAGAGTGATGCAGCACTCACATGACGTGACAGGATCACAGAGGAAGAATTTACTTGTATTTTTAACCTTCACTCATCATAGGAAAGAAGTCATGTCAGCGTCTGTGTGTTTTGCAATGCCAATTACCCAGTAAACATCAGTTTCTACACATCTTAGAAACCCATGCTTGTGTAATTATTCTCATTGCAGTAAAACTTTCATGTTTGTGCAGGCCGGATGCACGGCCATAGCCTTCTGAACCTTTGTGTTCCCATTGAGCTTTTTTTCTGGTTCCTGAGTAAATCAGCTGGTGCATACTAATTGGTGTGCCCTTATCCCTGTGGCAAAAGGAGGAACAGTGTGTGCATGCGTGTGTGTTTGTGTGTGTGTGCATACATGAGTGAATGTATGTGTGTGTGGGTGGATGAGTCTACCGGACCATGCAGATGAGTCTGATCCTACGGCTGCAGGAAATCCTTCCTTAGATAGCTCACATCAGTGCAGCCAGCGTTGATCTTTTTAGACACCAGCCACTCCAACAAACAAGGTGGCTACCTTAGTAATAATGTGGATGCCACATTTTTCAGCAGTTCACACTAAAGTGATTTCCACAAGTGCCTGCTGCACACCTGAGCTGTTTAATCAAACAGTATAAACCTCTATTTAATTTTAACAAATTGTCCAAACGTGCTATAGATGCCTTGCTCACGTTTTTGTCTGTTGCAATGTGCAGAGAGATTTCTGGCCTCACTCAGAAATCAATTTACATTTTGGCACTATAGTATCAGTGGGGAGGGGAAAAAATATTTAGCAGTTTGTCTTTCACCAACATTGTGACTACTTTTGTGTTTGCCAACATTTGTGAATAAGCGATTTTGAGTTCCCTCCAACTCGCTTTCATTGCTGGTATTGTGCACGGAGCAAATACGACAGATGTTGTGAAAAGTCGTTTTCTGCTACTGCTAAAAAGAAGCGTTTACTGGCTGCTGTTTGCAGGAGTCCGGAAATTATTAATACATCTATGTTGCTGGTAGCGCTCTTGTTTTTTAGTCCTTGATCAATCATTCTCAAGACAGGTAAAGCTGTGTTGCATGGGTTAGTATGGGACCTCAAAATATGTTACCACAGAGAGAATGAGCCTTTTTGATGACATTAAATCTATTATTGAAGTTTCACGGGTGGCTCACAGAGAAGTAGGGGGCAGTCATTTATTTAATTTAAGTGACAACAACAACAATGAACTTATTTTAAATACACCACAGAACACAAGAAAAGTGTCTTGACGCCTTCATTCCTGCTTTTTATACCATCGCCCCATCAGCGCCGGTGAATTCCCTGTCCACCCTCACCTCCCTCCGGTAGAACTGAATGAGATGTCACGCAGGTCCAGACGATAACCACTGCTGACACCTCGACTCATGTGAATTTCAAGCAGAAAGGCAAAAGGGACAGGACATGCTCCGGGGAGACTGGGTGGTCCTGGAAGGAGACACGATCACTGTCAGTACGCTGATTTTATAAAGGTAAGTGGTGAGAAAAAGAGAATACATCTGAGCAGTTTAAACAGACCAATATTAAAGCAAACGCTATGAACTGGTGTGCTGTGTCTAAAGGAAAGAGAGACAAACACTTGCTACAATAAGCTGACATTTTCAGCAGTTCGTGATCACCTTCAGTCGGTCCTTTACCCACCTGAAAGATGACATCAATGGTTAATGAATTCACGCATCACACACGATTCACTTTGAAGCACTTTGAGTAAAGTAACAGGACACAAAATATTTCACTCGACAGGCCAAATAATGCGTGACAACCAAGAGGAGCTAAAAGACGCAGAGAGCGATGAGTTGGAAAGTGCAGATGGTTGGAGCGCACTTTATCGCCTCAACACATCATCGTTGCTGTACCCGGGGGTGTCTCGGGTATTTTGCTATGTTCCGTCTTAACGTAAACATGGACACGTTGCCTCTTTGGCCAACTTCTCGTTGGTGTTGATAAACATGAAAGTGAAGCTTCAAGTGCCAACATAAAGGAAGGTTATGCAGTTTGGATCTAGAACAAAGTGAAAGAGCAGCTGGAATTTAATTTGTTTGTTCAATTACTGTTGAGGTATGAAAATTGTTGTATTGTTCATATGAAGTTACCGTTAACAGGCATTAGGGCGAGTCGATATACGTTAACAGCAAGCCTGGCCATGTTCAGAGATTAAAAAAGAAAAAGCAACCCACAGCATATCTCATATATCATACTTGGTTACAAAAACCAGTGTGCAACAACAACAGATTCGTACCCAGCGAGCACAAAAGCCAAGGTCGTTTAAAACATTTTTAAAAGAAAACAAAAGAAATTTTAAAAAGACAATGCGTTCCCCCAGCCCGCATGGCTGAAACGTGTGTGCATATTTTTTGCATGAAGCTTAAGTCTCCATTTAAGTACCTCTCCCTCCTTGGCACACCCTGGAGTTCATCCAAGCGATATTTTAGTTTCTGCATTTTTCCACAATTATCCACCTGATTCCCACGTATGATTGAAGTTTAACTTTGAGGACAGAAGGGAGTGAATCACTGATTCAGAGAACGCATGCAAACTCAGCTTTTGAGTGTTTCACATTCCCAGATGGTTGGCTAGTGTGATGACTTAAGGAACTATTGGAGTATAAAATTGAAGTTCTGGTAGAAAGGTAACACTAACAGCAATAATGTTTCATTTTTTAAATAAGTTTTAATAAGAACCCCAGCTCACCTATGGAGCAGAGCAAGCTGTGGCGCCTGGTTACAATATATCCATTACAGTGTAATACAGGATGATGCTGTGATATAATTATTGTATCACATGAATTATCGATGCTAGTTTGATAAGGATAAAGTTTGGGACATATAGGTATATATATGTTTTTAAATCTTGAGAATAAAATCATGCAAATCTTCTGTGCCCTTATCACTGTGATATAGTATTTAAATATAAATATTTCAAGTGGGTGTCTGATGTTATAACAAATTACAACTTGTCTTTTCTAAAGCTAAGTATTTCACACCATTGGCTGGAGTAATGAAAAAACGCCTGATTTTGGGTTATTGTGCACAGTCCAGATGCCTTCCAATACAGATGCTTAAAAAACACCCTGCAGCCATTTCAAGTAAAAGCCAGCTAAAGACAGAAAATAAGATGTTAACATCGAGGGAGTAAGCTGCTTATTTTACACTGGATTATTCTTTTTTACCCCTCCTTCTGGGCTGAATTCCAAATCCCAACGAAAGCGGTGACACAACTGCTCTCCTAATAAATCTACTGTGTATGAAGTGCGGTTCTCATTGCAAGTGTACACTACTCACAATGTGGTTCAAGAAATAAAGAGAAAAATGCAGTCACAGTAAAACCGAAGGTACTCCGGTCTTTCAGAGATAAGGTTTTACATATTAGGACATCAGAAAAAAATGATGCGTTGATAATTTTTTTGGAATACCTTATTTGTTTTCTTTTCCAGTCACTCTGTTGTAAATTTGCTTCTGGGCTTGTTCTGTAGCATGACCCAGATTCAGTCAAGATTTAGCTGTCAGACAGATGGTCTCACAATTTGCTCTAGAATACTTTGGTGTACAGAGGAGTTCGTGGTCAACTCAATTACTGCAAGGTGCCCACATCCTGCGGCAGCAAAACAACCACAAATCATCACCCCTTCACCACTGTGTGAATGGGTGAATGTAGTGTGAAGCGTTTTGGGGTCCTTAGTGACTAAGAAAAGCGCTATACAAATGCAGGCCATTTACCATTCACCACTGTGTTGACAGTTGGTATGCGGTGTTTGGTTTTCACTAAACTTGGTGTTGTGAATTACAGTCAAACATAGCCACAGTGGTTTCATCTGCTTCAAGGACATTTCTTAGAGGTATTTTGGGGTTTTTGACATAGCGATTTTGCAATTCTGAAAAAAGGCTGAGGTGTGCCAAATTACATAAGAACTGCATGGAAAATCAGTGGCAACGGGTGAAATTTTGGGTCCAGCATTCTTCAGTAGCTATTGAGGATGTCAGGAGAGAGGTGTAACAGTGTAAAATACCGCCTGTGCTTTGGTGTTGGGGCGCTTGTCAAGACAAATGAAATTGCAAGCCCGGAAAACAGGATGTACTTTCACTTTGCTGTAGGTGAATTTTCATACATTAATTTTTCATCTTTTCAATTTTCAATCTTTTTAATGCTAAAAAAAATACTTTTCTGTCCACAACACCAAAACATAAACTGTTGTCTGAGCTTTGGGCATAAAGTCCAAACTGAATTTTAGACATCTTCTGGTTGGCTTGAACATTTTGTTTATCATTGGCAAAATAACATGAATAAATAAATAAAAATCTCAGTAGGGATTGTTATATTCATATATTCTAATCCTCTGAGAGTCCAATTCTTAATAAGATACTTTACTGATGATCAAATCCAGTTGTGGTTAGCAGTCCTTAAGGTTGCTTTCTGCTCCCAGTCCCAAACAGAAGGGTGTGCCATGCTCTGTGAGCATTGTTATAAGAGCATTTTAATTATACTTTTGTGAATATTCTGCACCTGAGAGACCAGCCAGTTTACATCACAAAAGTGATGGCTTGCAGAAAAGGGATGAAAAGATTTCATCCTAACTTTAACAACAAAGACATGAAAGGCAGGAAGAAGTGGGAGTACAGGGGAGTGAAGATGAATAATGAATCAGACAGTCTGTGGAAATGTATATGTGTTTGACAGGAGGGAATAAAATCTATTGTACTGATAAAGATTGGAGACAGGACTTTGAGCCAGGAAGAACCTGGAGATCAACAAGTGCGATGACAGAAGGACTGTGTAAAGAGAAAAAACAAAAAATTGTCACAAAAGAACATAATCCATAAGTTGTGCCTCAGGTGAAATGTAGCCCTAAAAGAGCAAAAACAAAGAGCTGAATGACAATTTAATGTTCATATCTGAAGAGAGAGACAACAGAAAGCACTTTATCCACCTCTCAAGCAGACACACTAGTCACAAGGAGACATGACAGCATGCTCAGAGCAGCGGCGTCTACGCCACATTAATTCATATGTGTTCCTTCTGGACATGGCAGCCGTCACAGTCGTTTAGGAGAGATTTATCTGTGTCCCTCTCATGGGCAGTCCTGTGACATTTCCATTTGACGCATGACAGCAAATCACTGGGCAAACGTGGCAGTGACGTTTCCATTTTCTGGTGCCTCGGTGCAGATTCTGAGAAGCTGAACATTACCTGAAACATGGTGTCAAAATGCTTATCCGTTCTGATAGGCAGTGAAAAATAGTGACAGAGTATGAGTAAAGACAGGGAGGCAAAGAGATTTAGAAGAAAGAAAAAAAAAGACGGTTATGTAGGTTACGCAACTGGGGTGGGAAGGAAACCAAAGTGCAGAATCAAGTGTTCTGGCTGGATGGATGATAGGAGATGATAGGGAACAGCGTGCAGACGGATAAAAAGAAGAAGAAAGAAGAAGCTCAAGGTTGTAAAAGGTTAAGTTAAATAAACATAAGCAGAGTAAGAAGAGATAAAAGAAGTGAGCGACACATGAATAGCAGAGGGCTGCTGTTGCAGCAGGGAGCTGTGAGCTAGTTTACTGCATTTAAAATGAAAAATGAACTGAAGGGGTGGCCGAAAGGGTCACCAGTCACCGTTACGTGGATTTAACGTGGGAGACTCTTCTCTGACAGAAGCACTAAATATACAAATGCATAAACTGGCATCCAAGACATATGGGCATTTCAATAACTTGTCCTAGGCTGTGACGGTTTTTAATAAAGCAATACATTTTAATGTTTAAAGCCCTTCTCTCCTCCCCCCAGGATTACTAGTTCCGATATTTGCAGACCAGCAGTTTACTTAATCATGCTGCACCATTAAACTAAAGAGGAACACACTCCTGTACTCTTCACTTTGTGGTACACTTCCAACATATTGGCATGCTTTCTTTTCCCCTCATTTGTTTTGAATTAATTACTAACAGTGATATGTGTTCATTTAGTTTTGTGTTCATCGCTCATTTCAGGTGTGTAATGATTTAAATATATTTGAGGTCCAGAAGGTCATTCATCTGGCCTTTGGTATCCACTGGTTACCACTGGCCCTCATTAGCACGTCTCTAGAGCCTGACATGAAGCCAGGAGTAAGTGGTCAGGGGCAATCAGGTCATAAACAGGTAGGGGGAACAGTGATTTTGCATGTTTATAAGTTGTAAGGGAAATAAAAGGAACACGTATTCGATCACAAGTAGAGATGAACATGTATGCAGGTAGGACAAGGCTGTCAGCTGGATGCTGACTAACACAAAGCTGTCTCCCACTGTGACATCACTGCTCTGGCTATAATTATTCATTAGCCCTCTAGCACTCAGATAAAACATTTACATCCTCCCCCTTCAGGTGCTTCACAAATGTCTCCATTTGTCTCTCTCACTGTCAAGGAATGTGCGCACTGCCTTTCACGCAATTCTGCGATTCTCCACATGGATGCAAATTCTGTACCATTTTCTTATGTTCATTCCCCAGCTCCCCTCACCATTACTGTTTAATAAACAGATTGTTTATTTCAGACATGCAGCCATTGGAGCATGAAATTAAGAAAAAGGGAGCTTTACGCCCACAATATGTTACTGATGCACTAAATAACCGGGTAAAACAAAAAATACTGCAGCAGCTTGTTAGTGGCCATTTACAATCATTAGTCAGTGCTGGGGAACACAGACTAGCAGAGTAATTGGCTGCAGTAGGTGCAAGCATCACAGAAATCTCATAAAGTGTTGCAAACAAGTATACCCCAAAGGTTCTTGCACATATGCTGGAGATCCGGTCATGGGTTCTCAGAGGTCAGGCTATATAATTAGAGTTGGTGCTCGGCTCCAGAGCCAGGGGAGAGCGATGGTCTCATAAAGATGAGTCACATAAAGTCAGCAGCGCTGGAGATGAATGACTGACCATATAGCACAGAAGCAGTATTGGTATTTGGGTTGCAATTTACTTCTCTGTATGTTGGCAAATCATCACCAGGATCGTCACCTGCCACAATTGTGCTCCTTATTACCGGCTCCTTATTACAAGCAGCTTCTTCATCATCAGGACTATATATACACTCCCTAAAACAGTGGCAAAGGGGAAGCTTTATGAAGGTAAAAGCAGTCAAAATTGCTACTTTTGTCTAAGCTGCATGGGTATTTCATTGAAGTTAAGTTGCAGACAGAGCTGAGCGGAAACTAATTCGGATGATGACGCTGATGCAAAGGAACGAAGTAGTTGGAGGTGAAGATGGAGAGGGCGTGAGGGGATGAGACACAGTCGAGCTTTGAAGCCCAGAAGGAGGTAGAGTGTCAGTGTAAATTGAGGGGGTGGAGGTAGATAGAGAGTAAGGGGACAAAAAGAATAGGAAGAATGAGAAAAAAGGAGTGATGTGAGGGCTCAAACTAGATGCTATTCTGCATGTGTGTGAGTATGTGAAGGGGGGCCAGAGAAAAAAAATGCAGCGCAAATGAGTAGTACGAAGAGAGAGGGAGGGGGGGCTGCACAGAGGCTCTGCGGGGAGATCAACACAGCTGTGCAGAGAGACAGAGGGAGTTGTACAGACAGTGGAACAACCAGCAGTAGGACACACAGGACCAAATATTTGATGCTTTATTGGTAGCTGGAAGACACACAGGGATATATAATCAGAAGTAAACTAGAAAGTGGACCAATCTCAGCCACTGGCAACACTTGGGATACAGGAAGGCAGAAGAGCAGAGGAGGACACAAAGGACAGAACTGAGAGAGCAGAAGAGTGACCAAGTGGAAATAGAAAGCAGGAGATAGGAGTGGCACGGCCGAGGCAGGTAAGACTTAGAAATTTGTATGTGAGGACTGTAAAAGAAAAAGGAAAGTAAACAGAAATGTTTATTTGAATGCAGATGCACATACAGGGAAGGTAGCATCTGGCAATATGATGTTGTGCAGTTCAACACATGGGAAAAGAGGATAAAGCAAAAGAGGGATGTGAGGACAAAGGGAAACATGAATGATGCAATGCAAAATTAACAAAGCAGACTTCAGCCTAAGCTTCAGTGCAACCAGCAAAAACAAAATGCATCCAAATAGGAGACTATGGTCACCTGACATGCACTAAGAAAGAACTGCAGCTTTTCTAAACTGCTGGCAATATGGCAGCATATTAGCTGCAGACTGCTTTGGTGATAACTGAAGCACAAACACATGCAGGACAGATTTGCACAGTTTGGATGAAAGTATGAAGTGAAAGGACAGAAGTCTGTTACTGACAGTGAAATCAGTCAGGGAAAGGAGAAGGAGGGGAAGAGTTTCCTGTGAGGATTCCTTCTTTGATGAGAGGGTTAGTCGAAGATTTTGAAAAACAAAAAATGTGATCAAGGCCACATATATCAGCAGATGGATGAGTAACTGCAGTAATTAAAATAAATGATAGAAGTACATATGTACCTATCTAAACTGATGGTGGAGATCAATGCAAGTTTCCTAAACATTTTACAACTATCGTGTCAGGGTGAACGTTCAGTTATCTAACAAGAAACGAGTGAGAGTGACTGCTGTGTTGCAGACTTCGCCTCAGCTTTGTAGTCGCATTTAGTTAGTTGCTGCCACCTTATGGTCAAACTGTGTCATCCCAATTAAATGAAAACGGCTCATGTGTTTGTGTTTTAGTCCTCGTCACGTCTCTCTGACCTCTGCCGGCTGATCCAGGATGTCTGCCAACCTGTTACTCATCCTCCTCCTGACCTTTACGCAGGGGTGAGTGACTCTGAGGTCAAAAAAGCACGCACACTTGTTTGTCTCATTGTTTGTATCATTTCCTTTTCATTTTTCCCTGCTTTTATCAGGAGTTGTGCATTCCATAGCAACCACTGGGGCGAATGGAACGACTCCCAGCTTCTGCCAACAATACAAAAGCTCATGAAAGGCTATAACCGCTACCTCAGACCTAATTTCAATGGTATGAAGTAGTTTGAGAAATCGTTTTTTGAGCTTTTTTACCTCACTGAAAGTCATCAGTGCTTCTGTGTTTCTCACTTAAAAGTGGATGAATTGCCATGTTTCCCATGTGTGTCTACTGAACAGAGGGCCCTGTGGAAATTGGAATGAGCCTTGATATCGCCAGCATTGATGCCATCTCTGAAATCAATATGGTACACCACTCTTCCTTCTATTTTTGCCGTCAGCGTGATCCAACGAGGGAGCTGGGGTCTTTATGTGTTTTATATCTTTTCAGGACTACACAGCGACAATCTTCCTCCGTCAGCGCTGGCGTGATTCCAGGCTGATGTTCCCCGGTAATGAGAGCGTGAGCGTGGATGGTCGCTTGGTGTCACTGCTCTGGATCCCCGACACTTTCATCCCGGACTCCAAGCGCTCCTTTCTGCACGATGTCACCGTGGAAAACCGCCTCATACGCATCTTCAGCAACGGAACTGTTCTCTATGCTCTTCGGTACATTTCTTTACGGAAGCTTTTGACTCTTGCTGACAGCTGACATTTCATGCTGCTGGTCACAGACAAGTAGAAAACAAATCCAGTCAAGCCCAAACTGCTCTCACAGTCTATATAAAAAGAAACAGAAAAAAATAACTAGGAGTATGACTAAAAAGCAAATGTCAACCCTCATTCATTCATTTTAGGGGTATGGCACTGCATTCCTGTATGTTCTGCCCTTCAAACACTTAAGCCTTTGGCAGTGAAGATTTGCAGAGTCCCATATGAGTATTCAAAATCAGGCCAGGCTAATCTGTCAGCTCACACTGCCACATAACTTTATTTTGACTAGGCAGTTTGACAGATGAAAGAAAGGTCAGCCGTGTACAGTGTGTTTAGAATCATCTTCCTTCTTCTTGAGTCATGAAACTGATCGATCGCTGGAGCCATCATCTGATTTTGTGGAGGTGATTGAATGTTGTAGAACTCGAGCAACCTGGCCTCGTTTTCGCAATCCGACAACACTGTGCACATAATTCATGCGTGGGACACAATGATGATGCTTCAGATATAAGTCTTTGATCTCTTAGCTTTTCATCAAGGGAGAAGAATTCTTTATGTTCACTAATAATTAACATCCCCTGTTATAAATCAACAGAGTTGCAGTCATTTCAGAGGAGTTTTTGAAGCTTGATAATGAATGCTTGCTTCGAATGCCCAACAGCATCACAGCTACGATCGCCTGCAACATGGATCTGACTAAGTATCCCATGGACAGACAGGTGTGCACCCTGCAGCTGGAGAGCTGTGAGTATTTCACTGTGAACTCCGCTGTGTGTGTAGATGGACATAAATCATCATCATCATGATAACTACTACCATTTTCATCGGCCTCGGTGTAGTGAGTATGAAACTGAAAAGCAGCTTTGCATCGAGCACTTCATACTTGCCAAAGCTTAATTACTCTTTGTCTTGTCAGGGGGGTATAATCTACAGGATGTGGTGTTCTACTGGACCAGAGGAAATGATTCAGTGAAGGGTTTGAACACACTGCGGCTGGCTCAGTACAGTGTGGAGAGCTACTATACATCAGTGTCAGAGGCTGTGTATGAAACAGGTACTGTATTTGAGCCTTTTTGAATGTGGGGATTCATCCAATGACAGCTGCTAGTGGAGCACAAATGCACCACAGGATTGTTTAAATCTGTATTTTTTCCCTCTTTCTTTTTGTGTCTCTTTGCATCTTTTGCAGGAAATTACCCGAAGCTGGTGCTGCATTTTGCACTGCGCAGAAACGTGCTCTTCTTCATCTTGGAGACATATGTGCCCTCTATTCTGTTGGTGGTTCTGTCCTGGGTCTCTTTCTGGATCAGCCAGTCATCTGTGCCAGCAAGAACCTGCATTGGTTAGTAGCAGATTTCACTCTTTTAGTTCATGATTTTGGTAATTGTAGTCCATACTGTGACCATTTCCGTATTACAGGACGGAGGGTTTCATGTGCTGGTTTTTGTTTGGTCATATGAGGTAGGGGTGAGTTTTAGCATCCCACCCACATGTAGCATAATTACAATAATAAAAATTGTAATAATTGTTCTCAATAGTAGAACTATGATGTCTAATGTCTGAGGTTTTGTGGCTCTAACCTATGAACAAAAAGGATGATTTTGAACTTTGTCACTAAATAACTCACCAAATGATCGACAGCTGAAGTCATCAGTTATAGTTAAACTGCACAAATACCTGAATTAACAAGATAAGGTTAGCATGACATTTACTTTGATTACTTTGTTATGTACGAGGAGCTAATGGATGATTGGCATTCACATGTGTAATTCATCATATAATATTATACCACAGAATATTTCTAACTAACTAGGCAGCTCATTCTAACTCTTGACAGTACTTTCTTTAAAGATGTAACTCATATTGGGATCAACCTGACAAAAAGGCAGACATGGAATGTCATGAAAATGTGAGGTCAGAGGTCAAGTGCACTGATATTTAGATGCAAACGATGATGTGATATTTAGAATCCCCATATAACATTATCATTTTATAAATGTTGCCAATACAAACAAAGGCAGCTGAAGTTTAGGCACTTTTAAAGATACAATACATTTTATGAAAGCTTGACCTTATTTGACCTTGAAGAAGTCAGAGGTCCAAAGTAAGGGGGTATTTAAAATCCACATATATGATTCCCTATATCCCTATATGTTGTCAATACAAGAAATATGAAACATGTTTCTAAATAACCCATTAGATCATTGCACAAACTCTATATGTTAACAATGCTGTAATAATGTATTCATAGTTTCTAAGTTATAAGGCTTTTTGTTCATGTTTGACCAATAAATTGTGCTAACCTTGAAGACTTTGGTGGATTTAAGGCAAATATTTAATGGATTGTTAACATGACCCCACTCAAGCGATTGTGTTTACAGACAGAAAAAAATGACACGCACACACAAAAACACGACCTCCTTCGTGATGGTAAATACAGGAATATATCACAGAAATCCCAGTACAACATTGTCACATCACTGACCAATCATTCGTTTGAACCTGAAATTTCACTGAAAAAAGCATCAAGTTATCTGTTTCCACATGAATCTACACACTCACTAAGATTTCTTATTGTTATACAAATCCCCGTACACTGAGTTTTTTCTAAGATCTGGATCTTTTAGTATGACATCTACTGCAGCAGCAATATTTTGTTGAATTTGCTTGAAGAAATACAAAAATAAACACAAAAAAAAAAGAAAGGCAGTGAAAAGAAGAGCATGAGTATATCAGAATGGACAAACTAAATATTTATTTGCTTGATTTAATTGCCGGGGCACAGAGAAAGCCATAATTCTAAATAAAGAAAAAAATCCCACTACTCTGATCTGTCCTGCAGGAGTGACAACAGTGCTGACGATGACAACTCTGATGATGGGTGCCCGCACTTCGCTGCCCAATGCCAACTGTTTTATAAAGGCTATAGATGTTTATTTGGGCATCTGCTTCACCTTCATCTTTGGCGCACTGTTGGAGTATGCCTGCGCTCATTTTTATACCATGCAGCACCAGACTATTGAGGATTTATACCGGGTGAGCAACAATTTGGCACATAACCATGAGACAGATAAAAATGGGAAGATTTTCTGTTACTGTAAACACGAATCCACCTGTTTATCTGCCCATGTAACAGGACCTTCTGAGGGAGCTCAGCGAGTCTAATGGAAATGGCTCGATCCCCATCGTCAGCTCCAGCCAACCAAATCAGTCCGTGGAGATCGGCTCCACCGCAGAGGAGTCCGCGGAGCAGTCTGCGAACAGCGACACCAAGAACCACGCGGCAACAAAAGAGAAGGCGACAAATCAGGGCTGCGGCTTGTCGTCAGTGAGAGACGCATCACGTAAGGCGGCATCTGTCTTCATCGTGGAGAATCCGCACAACATTGATCGCTATGCCCGCACAGTTTTCCCCACAGCATTCCTCTTTGTCAACATCCTGTACTGGCTTTATTATCTCTTTCTGTAAGTGCTCAATCCAAGCCGTGAAAGCTTAATTTCACCAACCTGAAGCTGCTCTACCTCCTCATTTAAGATCCAACACCAGTCGCCGTGGTCTGAATACAAACTGACCTGACACAGCTTATTTATTGGATGGCGAAAAATCAATTGGTCAGGACTACGCTCTGCAAAGAAGGCCGTTATTGATCGTGTGCAAAGAGTTGGCTCCCAGCACATCAGCATGTAAGAGTGGTAATGCAAAGCCTGTATAGTCTACTGACCAATCCTTAGATCAAATGAGGAAGAGTTTAGAATGAATAGGATGCCTGAACAGCACCACGCAGTTGGTTGCTGTGCATTGTTTGCATGAGACCATATACTGTATGATTATGTTACGCCGTACCATGTGAAATTAAAAGACTACATCAGTAACTGGGATGTGTTGGTGCATTTTGTGAGTTAATTAAAGAGGAATTGTTTGGGAAAATAAGACACAAATTTATTATTCCCTCATCCAGGCACGAGAACAGTAAAGTGCAACAGGCGACCACAGGTACGGTGAGGAAGATGTTAAAATGACATTAGATGATTTCATAAAAAGGAAAAGATAGATTTCTATCACTGATAGCACCAGTAACTCAGTGATCTGTAATGTAAGTATTCAGCTGTGTTTAAATGTGTGCCAAAGGGGGTGATCAGGACGTAGCATGGATTTACTTTGTTTTTTTACCCAGAATCCTCTATGGCACGTACCCGAATACTGGCTTCAGGTAGAAAAAATGCACAAAAGGTTTTAGGCTCTTAAAAAGAGTAGCAACACAAAGGATATCAGCCACTGCAGAGTCATTAAAAAGCATCAAGAAATAGAGAGACTGCTGTGACAGATGGTATCATCTGAAGACTACAGAGTCACTCTGGGATTACATGAAGCAACTCAGACAGCCTGAACAGGAACATACCTGCCAATTACCTTGGAAAACTGTGTCTAAAACTTTTGCACACTTATAATGAGAAATGAAGCGCTGTACAGTATTTTAAGTACAAAAACATACAGAACAGTAGTCTGCGCGCATAATGTACAGGCAGAACCAAAAGATTATGTTACCTAAATGGCACATTGTGGTTTAATTTAAACTATCTTTCATTCTCAACATGTCCGACAAGTCACATTACTTTGGTCTTCTTTTCATCCCCTCACGACACCAGTTAAACATTTCTGGCTCCTTTCCACACTACATTTCATGCATTTGTGGTGCTTTTCATGCTTTTATTGTGCCTTTCTCTGCTGAACTTACCGTTCTTGATTTTTTTTTCCTTTTCCAAAATTTTAAACTGCATCTTTCCAGAAAGTGAAAATAGTTGGCTACAAATTGAAGTCTTTAGAAATATTCAGAAAGATGCACCACCACCTAGTGGCTGATTTCTTTTAATACTGTTTATGTAGTTTCTCAGCAATCCAAAATGAGAAAAGTCTGGACTTTCATTGATAAATGGCAGTCCCGTCCAGATATGCATTATTTCCTCCTAGGTTGCTTTCTTTGACTCCCATTCCTAGAGAAAGAAAATCAGATTCTTGTTTTAATTATATGAACATTTCAATTACTTTTACAGAAAACACAAAAGCATTAGTGGTTCACTAAATTGCTCAAAGTATTCCTTCGTCTGCCTTCACACACACATATGAACTTGAGTGACTTCTCATTCTAAATCTGTTAATATGATGTTGGCCCATCCTTTGATGTTAAAACAGCTTCAATCTTTCTAGGAAGGCTTTCCACAAGGTTTAGAAATGTGCTTATGGGAATTTTTGCCCATCCTTCCAGAGGAGGCTTTGATGTTGGACGAGAAGGCCTCGTAGTCTCTGCTCTAATTCACCCCAAAAGTGTTGTGTTGGGTTGAGGTCAGGACTCTGTGCAGACCATTCAAGTTCTTCCCCATCAAACTCGCTCATCTATGTCTTTATGGTCCTTACTTTGTGAATCGGTGTACAGTCATGTTAGAACAGGAAGCAGTCTACAGTCCAGGGGCAGCATGCTTTTACGCCATGCTTTTGTTTCTAATCACTTCCACTTTGATATAATACCACTAACAGCTGACTGTGGAATATTTAGTAGCAAGGACATTTCACAACTGCACTTGTTGCACAGGCGGCATTCCCTGAGCTCCTGAGAGCAACCCATTCTTTCACAAATTTCTAGAAGCATGCACAGGTGCTTGATTTTATACACCTGTGGTCGTGAATGGAACAATATGGTGCATTTGTAATGCTTAACAAAACGATCCCAAAAGTATTTTTTGAGGATCAAGAAGTTAAAGGGGGTTTTGTTGATTTTGCATTTTTTTATTGCTGCTTCCTCGTACACATTAAGACTACTGCCTCGCATTTCACTAACGCCAAGAGCCATTAATATCTAAACTGAGTGCACCATCATATGACGACTATCTATTTATGTGTGAACTGTGCAAAACCCATTAGATGATGGTACATGCCGCGGTGACTCTATTAACTCCCTGAAGAGACTAAAAAGAAAACATGACAAGCTGAGCAACTGAACTGTGTGCAGCAGGAATGGTGAATTTCATCACTATTACCTTTGCTTTCTGCATGACAGTCCCAGTAGAGGAAGCGTAAACAGACGGAGGCCTCCTACGCAGCTCTGCGGCACAATTTACTGGTAAAGAATCACTGTAGATATTCTGGATCTTCTTGCTGGAAACCTGGATATTGATCGGAGTATAGAAGTAAATAAAAGCCTTCGTATGCAGAGCACCTGTCGTTCTACATTAAGCATAAGCGGTACCTGAACAGGAGGTTTAGCCTCTGCTGGTGCCCCCAGAGTTCCTCCTGCCAGGCTCTTATTTAGGTTTTCTTTGACCTGAGTCAGTCGAAGTTCCAGGTCCACCCTCTCTGCCTCTTTAGCTCGACAGGCCTCCTCCAACTGAGCCACACGCTTGTTCAGGAAGGACTTCCTCTTATCCACTACACAAATTCACAGAAGCAGATCAACGCAATACGATACGCATTTGTACATTCACGTCCTTTTTTGCATGGTTTCAAAATAAAGCATTTGCTCAAGTTCCAAATTTATTGTTTTTACAATTATTAGATCGATCTCATTTCGGGGTTTTTTGTAAATTAATTTAGCGCTTAAATTTATTAGACCACCTGTTATGAAAAACAAAAATATTTTCGAAATCTGCCAAAAACTTCTTTGAGACAAAAAAAAAAAAATAGGAGAATTTTTTTTTAATTGTTATTTATTAAAGACGCAAAATTAATTCACGTTTTCAAAGCCTCTGGACTACGAAAATTAGCCAAGCATAACATTCAACCACTAAAACACATTTTTTTAAAACTTATTTTTAATAACAATGTGCTATTGCTTTTTTTAAAAACTTAATTTGAATATTCGCGGATAACAACAATAATGATATTTTAGCATTAAAAGTACAATTTCAAATAAAGAACTTGCACATACTGGTCAACTAGCCTAAAACCTTTTATGATCATTAAAAAAAATATTTCTGTAACTACTGATACTGTTCAATTAGGGCAGCTGCAGCATGAACCTCACGAAGGAGGATGCTCTTATAAATTTGTTAAGCACAGTATAAAAATCAGAATGCAATTATAAAACTGAAAAAAATGAAAATACTACTCAGATGTTTTTAAATAAAACATTTTACTTCATTAACATTTGTTGTTGACTTTTTTTAAGGGTATTTTTAATCTAAAATGTAATAAGTTTCATGCAGTTGTGCTTCTGTGGCACATTTATGACTGTTTTCTCTGCTTTTGCTGGAAGCACGCCACACAGTACTAGAGGAAATTAAGTAATTAGACATAGCAGACATTTTTTTCATAAACATGTTGTTTCATGTAATAATATTAATACCAATGCTTTATGGGAAACTTCTGCTCTTTCATGACCTATAATAAACGAGGTCACAATGCGAGGCCATGGATGTCTGGCAAATTTGCACAAGCACACCAAAGAATCCTGCAAAAAGACTAAACTTCCCTTATTTTTCTTTCTCAAGGAAAACCTTGTGCCCAAACTGTGTCTTCATTCTTTAGTTAATCGTCACGAGGGAACGTCCATGTTCTAGTTCTGTTTTTCATTTTGGGACTACTTCAAGTGTCCTGGTTTATGTGACGTCTAACAATAAAGAGCAACCATTCACGCGGGATCTGTTCTCTGTCTGGCTTTATATCTTCTTACCAGCAGCTGTCTTCAGCTCTTCTTTCAGCTCTCTCTTCTGCTGCCGGAGGGTCACTAGTGCATTACGTATGCCATCTCGCTCTTTCTCCAGCTCCTCTTTTTCTCTGAGGTAGCGTTTGGCATCTTCTTCTGCTCGTGTTTTCCCATACCTTCCGTACTGGTTGATATCTGGATGGGAGCAAAGGTTAAAGGTCAGATGTATAGGGGTTATGGGAATAAGACAAAACCCTCTCACGGCAGCCTGTCTGCATAATTAATGCTACGCTCACCGTGGGAGCAGAAGAAGCTGCCTGTATGTGTCACATGGACGCAGAGCGCGGCCATTTCTTACAACAGGGCCAGAGAGAGGCAATGTTCGTTTTTCTAGAAATTGTGTGGCTTTGATATTAGAGAACATTAAGTTTCATTGTCTCATAATATTTTTGTGTTTATGTACTATTTTTATTTCAGAGGATGTTAGGTTTTGTTTTCTTTCTTTAAGCATCTTACTATTTTACCATGCTCCAATACCCCAAAGCAGACCCTAACCTATAATAACCATAATACAGCGTTGTAAATTCAAGGAAACCTGGTGATATGGTTGCAGGAATTAAAGATAAACACACACACTCCTGCGGGGTAAGAGGTCAGAGGGTGAGGCAGCAGATCTAATGCGAGTGTCCAATAAATCTCAGGTTACATCCTGCAGCTCTCAGCCCTCGGAAAGCGCGGCTTCTTTGATGTGCCAGAACGTGACAACGAAGACCACAGAGAAGAGGAACCCTCGGCTAGAAATCCACACTGATATCACTTTTCTGTAACTCAGACGTTCAGCTCCTTCACTTGTGCAGCAGAGAACGAATGACAAAAGGGAGCAAACGGGAGAGGCTGGAGCGGAGGGAAAGGAATATGGACGGAAAGTGAGAAGATGATTGAGTGGAGAGAAGAAAAGAAGAAATACTGAGCCAGATGACAGCTCAGGTTTTATGACTGCCAGTGCTCAAGCACACAAGTGGAAGCAGTGTGTAAGCTATATGAGCTCAGGAGCACTGGAATCTATGACTTAGTGAAATATTGACGTATTAAGAAGAATTATTTCTTTTTTTCACCCCCCACAGTATTTAGATCTGTTTTTATGTTTTCTTGAATCACACAGATGTAAATCAGGGATGAGTATAAAGTATTAAAAAAACTGAATATAACAACGAAAGTATATTAATAAACTCAGCCTGTAAGTTAATATCTGTGGAGTCAGCTCTTTTCAAAGTAATTTAAAAAAAAGACACTAGCACTGTTCATAAGGCTGCACATTAAACAATAAATGGCAATGTTTCAAAGTTGTAAATTGGAAAGTAAGCAATATTTGAAGTTTCATACTGACAAAACTATTTTAAAAAGCTAAATCAAAAAATGAAAATGTTAAATGTGTGGTAAACATGTGGTTTAGTCACACCCCAAAGCGAAGCGTTTCAAGCTGACTTCTTTTTATTTACAAAGCATTGAATTAAAAGTTACCTAAAACAGAGGATTTTTTTTCTTTTTGGAAGATCCTCGAATTTATTTCACGAGGATAGACTCAGCACCACTCGATGAACTTAAAGTCACACTGGGGAACAAACTGAGCACACTTACGTGAGCCTGTTCGCTTCAGGGAGACTAATGGCTTGGTTCTGTCAGAGTCGCTGCTTGAGAAACTTGAGCGCCGTTTCCCTGTATTCCCAGGCTGCTGCTTGCGGTTCTCTCCTGACTGGGAGGAGTAGAGAGAGGGCGGGGGGAGTGACAGATGTAGGAAGAGTAAGGGCAGATCAAGAAAAGTGACATTTGTTTATCAGGCTATGCGGTGAACGTGTCTCGAGATTAACTGATTTGAGACTGCTGTGATGTGTGTGTGTGTGTTTTTGGGTGTAGGTGGTGAGAGGTATGTGTTTAAAGTGCATGTTAATGGGGTTAAGAAAGGAGTTTACAGGCTGTGAAACTGCTATGACTGCTATGACCTTCCTGTCACCAGTCAGAGCACTTTTTCTAATGTGGCCACCCTCATCTTTCTCTGGTAAAAAAAAAAAAATTGTTGATAGGCATGCAGCAGAGCTCTGTCTATTTATTTGGGTGACTGATGGGATGTCAGAGAGTGAAAGCGCAAACAGCTGCACGCCCATACATCTTCTGATCTGGTTACATCAGAGTAAAGTTTAACACGTGATATCTGAGCATGAGTGTCCTGCCTACCTGCAGATCCTCATTGGGTACCTCATCGTATGTTCTAGAATCTGTGGAGGTGCTGCTGGAGGAGGTAGCCCACCTAGGTTGAGACACAACAGAAAAAGTACGTTTACATAAAAATGATGTAAACAAGAACATCGCCGCTTGCTTTGAACTCATCCATGGACCCTTCCGCTTTCCTTCACTCACAGGAAGGAATGCCGCGCAGCATCACGGATGTTAGCAATGGTTTCCACGTCAACGTAGTCGTAATGCAGTGACTCTGGGTCTGTCGCAGAGCCCATTTCTGCCAGGAGGAGACCGAGCCACCGTCCAAGCTCCTCGGAGCTACTTGCCTGACAATTCAAAAGAAAGGCACTGGATAAATAAATACGGTTTGACATGTAATTACTTAACTCTCTCACAATTTGAATATTAAAACCAGTGCGGGCGATCAAGAATGAACACAGTGTCCGCTTCAAGTATAATATTCAACCTACTTGAAGACTGTGGTGTCATACACCGACTCATGATGTGACCACACTACACCTAAAATATTTTTCATAGAAAAGGCAGAATTGTTGCTGTGTTTACCTTAAACCTTTAAGTTCCCCTAAAATGGAAAGTTTTAAAAAAAAAACAACTCTCTGAGACTTTTGGAAATGACGAGGCAGACACCACCTTTCCACACTGGGTCTTATCTGTTACTACATGTCTGCCAGATTCGTTATGCCCCTGTTACCTGACCTTAAAGGAAGAAAACAGACATCAGTCTTGTTAGACATTCAGCTGCCTTCATGAACAGGCATGCCGGGCGTACACAAATGATCGTGTGATATGCACGTTAGTATGGATTCAGATTATTTCTGAAGTGTTTATACATATCATGATTGTCTTTGCTTTGCATGTATTAGACTGGATGAGAGAAACATCTGGCTCATTAGCTGATAATTACTTCACAGCCTGTTTATCTGAGCTCTTTTTACTGAAACAGCTGCCCGCTGCTGACCGAGTGTAGCTGACGAGAATGATGAGATTGAATCAAAACATTAACCTAACAATAAGCCTACCACCTCCGATGCGCAGATGGAAACTGTTGAGCTGGTTGATATACCTCCCTGCATATGTTCTTACAAAAGCCTCTTTCCACTTCTCACAGATTTGACCATTCTGGTAATATTGTGCAGTTTTGAAATAAGCAAGCAAGAAGCACACCTCCAGGGCAGCCACTTCTGTGCTGTCCCGTAAGACACGGAAGGCAAAGGGGTGCTTGGGTCCGAGTCCTGGAACCACCTCGCAGCCGTGGAGAGGAAGGGAGGCGAGGGACATTCGAGGATCTCCTTTGTCATGGTAGAAGTGCAGGGCACCTCTGCACACGCAGCACCACTGCTCCCGCCACACCTGGTTCACCAGCACTGACAAATGGCCTGCATCGTGAGGAGAAAAGGAGAAGTTACGCAGCCGCAAACTTGGACTCCTGACGCGCGACAGGGAAGCGGGCTCTGACCTTGTCGAGGATCGCTGAATGTCCGTGGGTCACTTGTCCGAGCGGACTTCTTCTTTGAGAAGCTGATTATGCGAGTGATCTTACGCCCCGCAGCAAAAGGACCCCGTTTCACCTTACCTAAACAAAAACATTAACAAGAGTTTAAAATCAGACGCTTTCGTTTGGATTTATATGTGACGTTTGGGAACTGTATTCCCAATCTGCTGGATTTTATCACACATGTTTCAACACAATCATTTCCATCTCACATGGCATAAACGCAGCAATATGGACGAGTCACACAAATTACATCCCAGCAAGCTCTAATTGGAACAGCTGCAATGCTTTAAGACTGCGTGCATCTCTGCCTTACCATTTTCTCTGCAGTTCTCTCCCGCTGACACGCCCACACTGTCTGAATCCGATGTGTTCCTCTCCGCAGACAACCTCTGAAACACGCAAACACAAGTTTAGATTTCAGTAGAGCCCAAGGTTTCATTCTAAGCTAAGCTGGTCTACACTTGCCTGTGACTAATACAGAGCTAACTATCTATACTTTAAACCTATTTCTTCTCATACATATCCAACTTCTTGGACATCTTTCTCTCATGCTGTTTCATAACCACAAACACATGGCATAATTAAACAAATAGTCTCCTTCCAGCTCTATATGGTCTCCCCTCTTTTTAGTCTTTGTTTTTGTGCGAGCTTGTTGCAGTTTGTGATCTAATAGACTGCTACGCTTTAAAGAGGATGTGTCTCTGGCTCACTACCACCTCCGTCAACGTAGTCTTAACACCTAATTACCCTGCTTATCTCCTCTTTGTTCTGCGAGTCAAACACAGGTATCCGTGGCGAGCCAAACAATTGTTTAGGAAAATTGATGGTGGCAGCACAATTGCCGCTTGCTGCCGAGCTTTCCTCGCCTCAGCTGCAAGGAAGAATTACGGACTTCGAGGATATAACAAAAAAAATACACTCGCATAAACATCCTCTCTCTTACGCTTACCTTATCAAGTTCACATTTTCTGGGAATGACAGGAGATGCCGATTCCTCGGGCGCTGCGCTCTGACCGCTCACCTCTCTGACAACCTGCGGGAAAGTTTGCATTTATTACTCTGGACCGGATGCTAAACTGTCCTCAAATCAGTGATGATTTGCAGCTATATCTGAGGAAAATACACGACTCCTGCGTAAAATTGCAGCCTGCTAAAATTACCGTAAGCCACGTGTGGGCCTGCTCTTTGCTCTGTACTGCCAGCACCAGCGCGTCTCCATTGGGTAAGGTGAAGCGAAGCTCGTGATGCTTCCTCTTGCTGTCTTTGGGAACGTAGACTACAGTGCATTGGGGCAGCAGCATGTCCACGTAGGGGGACATGTCCTTGGAGCTCTTATAACACTGCACAAAGAATAACGTGTGAGGTTAAAAAAAAAAGAAGGAAAACTTCTTAAGGAAAGAACATCCTATAAGGAAGATGAGAGTGCAGCATCTCACTTGTAGCCTGTTGTCCCGTATGACAGTGAGTTGCTTGGCCCACTGCCCGAACCTTTTTTTACGCAGCAGGAAGGCACAAATGCGACAGTCCCTGGCAGGGGGCATGGAGCTCTCATCGGAGGGCCACTGATGAGTAAGCCGGACGCCCGGGCTCCTCTCTTCCTCGTCTTCCTCGTAGGACTCGTAAGAACTGCTCAGAGCATCGGAATCATTATCTGTTAGAGCAACGACGGAGACAGAGAGAGGGAAAATGTAAGCTTTACTTGTTGGAAAAACGCAATATTTATCGGGCAATCCTGGAAACGTGTGGGTGTTCTCACAGGAGTTTTTGCGACGTAAGTTTGAGCAGGTAGTGGGGTATTGGTTTTCTGCATCTTCATAGCCATCTTCTATAGAGTTAGGAGGGCTGGATCTTACTGGAAAGGAAAAGGAAAAGAAAATGCATTTTACCTTTTATGGCGCTAATTATATGTGGAACATCCTGCTATATGATTGTGTTCATATCAATTATCTGTGCATGGAAAACTCTAGAACACTAAGGTCATTGAGTTCAGCTGAGGTGGGAACATGCTGACCTCTTGTTATTATATACTCAGGCATCTTGCCAGGGCTCAGGGGCACTGCCTCTTCGTAGTACTCCTCCGGAGGAGGCGTGGTGGGCAGCGGAGGAGGCGAGTCAGCTGAGTGTGGGGCTGCACAGCTCTGCTAAGGGAGACACATAAACATAAACATAGCTCTCAAATTTCCTCTATAGCCAGAAAAGCCAAAAGAGCTACATAATCAAAGAGACGCGCAGAATAACCCTCTAAATAAATTCCATAAATTAGACGCATGGGCTCTGGGCGGATCCCCAAATCTTCACTCGTCCAGCAGCTTACAGAGCGATGAGCATGTCGAGCAAAGGGGAAACCCCACAATATGGAACACAGTCTCTGGTTTTCATCGCCTCTTTCGGATCAGCGAGTGCTGAAAAACTGATGTTAAACAGCTTACAGCCCACACACGTAATCCTTTCACCTTCAGGACTTAAAGCCAATATTTAGTTAATTTCCGAAATATGAGTTCTCATATTTTTCACTTGCCTTTTTCGAAGTTTCACTTTGTGTGTTCTTGTTTTCTTTCACATCATCAGAAACATCTTTTAGGTCTCCGAGCTCACAATCTTACAAAAAGAAAGAGACATTCATGTATTCTTGTATGATAAGGGCGGGGAATTTGCATCCCATAAGTGGCTGTGCATTTGATCTCACTGTGGTGGAGCTCACCAAATGTCTCAAAGAGAGACTCTACAAAGCTCGTGCCATTTCTGTACACTGATGAGTTCATGTAGATGTAGTCTGTTCCTGACACTAGAGGGGATGAAGAAGAAACCACAGACAGTCAATAAGTTATACTTTTGCTATCCTCCAAAAGAATAAAAGCAGCATTCAAAAAGAAACCTTTCGTGTGAAATCAATAAGAAAAATACATGTGCTTCTTCTCTGTTACCTGATGGCTCTATCTGCTGCAGGAGGTTCCGCACCGAGGTCTTCTTCTCCTGGGTGGTGGAGCTGAGGTTCTCCTGGTCCAGCATCTTCAGCAGCATGCCCAGCTCACTCACCAACACCTCCATTGCTGTACAGAGGGAAGGGCAAATGGTCAAAAGGGTCCGTGTTTGTGTGTGTGTGTGCACATTTGTGTTTGGGGAGGGACAGGGGATTAGTGTGTATAATTAGAGAGGGCAAAGGTCAGACTTGCAAGTCTAAACAAATCCCAGGTGTATGTCTAACAGGCTCTTTCTGCTTTGCTTCCCCCTCGTCCTTCTTTCAATTTCTGTCACTCTGCTTCACAGTTTGTCAATATCCATCAGCCATCACATCACTGAGTCTCCTTCCTATCTCCCTCTGTCTATCCAGACTAAACAATGCCAAGAGGTTTCAGTCACAGGAAACATGTTTGCTAATTGCTCATTAACTCTGTAAATCAACGACCAAAGATAACAGCAAATGAACAAAACTTCCTGAACACAGCTCTAAAATTCTGCTGATTCAAACTCAAATTTGAATCAACATTTAAGTGACAGAAAAATTTGATTTTTGCGCCCCTGGCCCTCTAAAAGGGCAAACCGATACAATGGTTCAATACGGAGAATCAGACTCTTAATGGGAATAACTTAAGGAGCACTTGAGAGTTCAGAACAAGCCAAATAAGGAAGCTAGGACTTCATTCACAAAGACCCGATCTTTATCCAGCAGTTGCGAAACTGAAATGCCGGACTTAGAAAAACACAAGCTGCCTCAAACAGGCTTTCACAGGGCTCTCTGGGTCCTCTGGACTCAAGATTGTAGGAATAGATATATCGCATACATCATATGTTGATCTGAGAGGTAGGACAGGTCCACTCCCTGTTTCTCAGAACAAAACTTAAATAAACTAGCTCACTCTTGCTTTTGCTGCTGCAAGCCTGAGAAAAGATTCGCAACCTTCTGCCACCAAGCAACGCGTTTTGTTTCTTCCAGCTTCCCGAGGTGTTTCCATTAGCTCCTTTGTAACCACTGAATGTATTCTAGCACCCAGTTTATTACCGCTGTAATCCTAAAATCCACAGAAAAAACAAAACAAAACCTAACAAATGGCTGAGTCACTACTGGAATTCTTGTCTGCCTCCCCCTACTTCCCATTCCCCTCCATCTCTTACTCTCCTACTCACTCCCCTCCCTCCTACCCAATTTTCACAGTCCAGTCCCCTTGGACTTAGTGAACCGTGCGTCTCGCTCGGGTCAGCCGCGGGACAGCCGCTGAGCCAGAAAACTCTTTGTACAGAGTGCGCTCATATGGCAGCAAGACCTGTTGCGCCAAGCACACACAGAAACACAGGCAGAGACAGACACATATACACGTGCACACAAGCCCAAAACGCACAGGCAGGCTCATGTGTTGCGCATTTAGCGAGGTGTGTCAACTCTTAACTTTTGTCTGCTTATCTAGAAAATGCGCTCGCGCCACCATCGTGTGCAGGATCTTGTACGCAGGCCTAAAAAACACATTAATAAGTTGAGGCAGAATGTTGGCTGTCTCAGATGTATGACCCCAACACCCCAACTTGCATGTAATCACCTCTGACAAGCAGAAAATAGATAAGCTGGAAAAAATATCTATTGTTTGTCAGTGATGTATGTCTTACATTTAAGGGTGCTCCCACTCCTTAAAGACAGACATACTTTTCTTAGGTGGGTCTTCCTATGGGTTTTAACAATGACCAGCCAAGGCTACGCTCCAAAGCAACAACAGCTACAGTAGGTGTATGTTTGCCTGTGTCTGTTTAACCACTTTGTCTCCTGTACCAGCCTGGTTTCCTTCCATTGTAATAATAGCCTGCTCGCACTCTGAGGAACGGGCATGAGGATTTAATTCATGCTGTGAGCTGGAATGCGTCCTCATTAGGATCTGATTCACGCAGGGAAACGAGGAAGTGGAAGGAGAGGAAACTCATGAGAGTGGGATGTGTTGGCCTGGTGAATGCTGTCGCTCTGCCAGAGGTTCCAGCTGTTTAGATTCTGGCTCTAGTGTACCACTGGGCTTCCCCTAACCTAAGTGTAAGACAAAACCGTATCCACAGCATGACTCATTCTCTACAGAGAGAAGTTGAAATTTACACCAGTCAGCACTAAATCAAATATATTATATATAATATGACAGAGAAATCGAGGGGATGATTTCAAAGGATTTCGGGTAAAGTAGGTCGCCCCTCTCCTTAAAAACGATTACCCAATTTCACGTTTACAGCGCAAAGGCGAGCGAGAAGGAATTGCTTCCTCATTTTTGGCACTTGCAGCACGTGAGACCACCCTCAAGTCGCCCGTCGTTCCTTTATAATTAACAACACACCACGCACGAGCGTCGTCACGCGTCTAAAGCAGCAAGTCATCTTTTGCATTTATGCTGCAAATGATCGTGCGTGTGTTTGAGCGTGATACGCAAAAGCTCCCGTAATGTTACAGTGACAGACGAAAATGTGGTTTAGTATAGTGAGAGTAATGTATGTGTCTCCATAGAAGGTCAAAGGGTAACTTTATTCTAAGCTTTGTGTACTTTCATCATAAAGTAGAAGACTTAAGACACTGGAGAGAAAAGATTGTGCAGCTCGGTAAAGCCAGTCAAAGCTTAGAACACACTTGGTTTCCTCACACTTGCTTAACAATTTCTATTAAACACTGGACACATTCCTCACCTTGTTTATGGTGCAAGACTCTGCATTGTGTGTGTGTAAGTGTATGTGTGTGTGTGTGCAGACCTTTGTTAAGTGGAGAGGGTAGTTTGTTTAACACTGCAGACTCAGGCCTTTAAAAGGAGCTTACATTTGTAGGCTTTCTGTGCCAACTCTGTAAGGGTGAATGATGGGTGAGTAATTTCAGTGAGTCTAGCACCTGTGCTAACATGACCAACAAATTCTGAATTAAAGAATAATCTGACCTCATTTGATTGCACCCCCCCCCCCCCAACACCCTCCCCACTCCCTCTAAGTACCAAAGACTTCCCTCATGCTGAGCTGACTTCTTTTCTTGCCATGCAACCCACCCACACAGACACACACATAAACAAAGTTAATATAACAGTATGTCGAAAGTGACAGGATTCAGACAGTCAGCAGCAGCTTTGTTTCACAACATCACTGTAAGCAGACATTCCAGCTTATCCAACAAGAATTTTCAGCCCACAAAGAGTCTTCAGAAATTACAACGTTTCACCAACGACTCTGGCTGGCAAACACAGCTTTCTCAACAATTCAACATCTCTGCCTTTCTCGGTATTTCAGTGAGCTGGCATGGCCCTCAAGGCACGAAGTAAACATCACCTGATTCCTACTGTGTTCGTACTGAGGGCACGACGCCTTTAGTGCCTTTACATCCCTGCAGCTCACACGCCTCTCTTTCACTCGGCATGCACAAAAATCCTGTAGCATCAGATGCTTTAATATACCAACATTTATAAAAATACCTGTTATTTTTTTTTTTCTCTTTTCAAAACACCTACCTTCACGGGCAGTGGATGACAGTCCCACCATTCTCTAAGAGAAATTGTCTCATTCATACACAAAAGAGATGCAGGAGATATTCCAGAGTCAAAGCCAGCCTTTGTGCTCTGTCCTGTGAAGTCTGTAGTGGAGGTGAGCTACCATCTGCTGAATTCACACTCCCTTTAACTCCCCCTTCCTCCATCTGATCTGTTATCTCCCTGCACCTCCCTCTCCGTCTACCCTCCTCTTCGCTACTTTTTTTTTGGGTGGGGGTGGGGGTGGGGGGGTATAGGGTGGTGCTCTGCGTGTGTGCGCATGTGTTTGATCCCCCTTCTTCCACTGTAATCCTAGGGATCGTATAGCACCTGGGAAGGGCTTGCTGAGTAAACACACACACTAATAGCTAACTCCCATTCTTTATTCTTTTGCATTCTTTCCCTCTCTTTACATTATTAACCTTTAACTAGTGGCTCCACTTCATATTCTCACTAATCAGGTTCCAGTTTAGCTGCCTGTGGAAATCCCCACATTATAGGTGCATTTTAACATGTCAAGTAAAAGTTGCAGGGTTTAGGAAATTCTGTGGAGCAGTCATACGGGCAAGTTGAGACCTTTTCAGTGTCACACGTGGAGGATCTGCTGAACACGATGCAACATGCTGCCTTCAATCACACCGGCAGTAACGTGGCACAAACAGCCCTGAAGCATACACAGTTCAATACACAACCACAGCCACAATATGACACACTAGCTTCTTCTAAGTGTAGGCTTTTACTATAAGAAGCCTGCTGCACAAGACTGGACAAGTATCACTATGATGTCACAAGACGGGTTACAGCATGAGCGTGCAAGAAATAAGATCACCTGTTGTTTGACATCCTAGTGTGACCCCTCATCACCCCTTTGTGATTCTATTCTATTCTATTGTCTTTTACTAGCTGATAAAAAGCACAACTTCATAATAAAAATATACAGTACTGTGCAAAACTATGGAGATAAGCCTCATTTGCTTATATTTGCTAGGATAATTTAATGTAGGTGCTGCCATTTATCAAAAACACAGGCCATAGTGTGAATGTGAGTGTGAATGTTGGTCTGTCTCTCTGTGTTAGACCTGTGATAAACTGGTGATCTGTCCTGGGTGTAGCCTGTCTCTTGCTCTATAGCTGGAATAGGCTCAGCTGCAACAGGATAAACTGAATTGGATAAGCAGATGGAAAATGGATGAATGGACTCTATTAGACCTGTTGCCTCTGATTTCAGTCCAGTTCTTGTGTAATTTGGCATACCTCAGGTTTTTCTCAGTTTTCCTTCCTTAAGAATGATTTTATGACAGCCACCCTTCTGAGACCATTTCTGCTGAGCCTTAAGCAAACAGTAGATCGAGCAACTGAAGGGCCTCTCTCAGAAATGCTTGCAGATAGCTTTGAGGCCTGTCCTTTCTTTTATTGTCCTCCATCTGTTTAGTTTCCTCCGGTGTTTTATGGACACACTGCACACAATGCAGACATACGACAGGTTTTCAGCTGATACTAAACTGTAATATCTTTGACATTTTCATATACTGAACTAAAGGAATGGGAACAAATGACATATTTCCAACTAGCTGCTGGTAACAAAGTGCTAATTTGCTTGTTATACATAAACACAACACTGGTTCATCACTTGAGTTAGGTGCTTTTTTAAACTTAAGTGAGTCATAGGTCAGCATTAAGTGGTTTACAAGCAAAAACTACTCCTCTAAAAATCCGCTACAAGGAATGGACTAAAAATGAGTGACTTCTTGGAAGATAAATATAAAGAAATTATTGGTGGCCTTGCAGAGAATTGTATTTGTGAAAAAAAGTGTGTACTAATGAACTCCTTCTAAAATATAATGATAAAAAAGCCAGACCCTTCCTCACTTGCAAACGGTGTTTCCCAGCTTTTCCCAAAATAGTTTCACATACTCGTCCTGCTAAAGCTGATATGGCCTAAAAGAAAACGAGTCATGATGGTGACTAAATCTGAACTGTGACCTCAACAGTAAATATCTGACCCCATACAGAACTGTGGATGTTAGAGGAGGGATGTGAAAGCACACCAAGTTGTAAAATTCACACCACTTTGAACCATATTACAGCTGGGTGCAATAGATCTCAGGGTTTTGAAAAGCTAAAGCCTTCAGGGCAGAAACAGTCACAGTAATTGATAAAACAAAGCCTAGTGTTTATTACAATGAAAACTACTGGTCAAGTCCACAGTGCAAAACAAAGGAGAACCATAAAGATGTAAGTCGTGCCAGATAAAGCAGTTTAAGAAAAAAAAAAATGGTACCGAGAGATCCGTATCTACTGAAAACCGCTGGATTTTTTTCTTAGAAGAGCCCCTTTCCTTATTGTCTTTGGACACGTTGGATACACAACCATTTCTCAACCCGATCTGACATGAAAGCACAGTGCAGGTTCACTGTGTAAGTTTCTTTCTTCCTCGGCCGAACAATACAACCCAGCAAGTTTTGGAAGGAAACGAAAAGCACATTTTTTCTGTGCAAAAGCATAATCTTATCTCATGTTTAGTAAGTCAAAGGATAGGGTTTTCATTACAGAGACAGTGGTGTTTGAGTGTTATCATCATGCCGAGTGAGTGTTACCTAAATACCTCCATCCAACTCAGTCATCAAAGCTGAGTCAGGCATGTTTGAAAAAAAAAAAGGAGCTGATTCATAATGTTAAGAAGCAAATATGAGAAAATAGATATTTTTATCTCACTGTTCACCACAGGATTCATCACACCCCTGTAAAGTGCTGTATAGATCTGTGTAACAAAGGATGAGGTAAACCAGACAGCCAGATGTTCTCACAGTTTTTAATTGCAATAGGAGATGTGCCAACAATGCCTTCTCTCACCAAGCTGTGCCCTATCATGATGAAATCTCCTCCCACTTTACCCTTAGAATTCCTGGCATTTCCCAAGAGTGACAGCTCTCCTCTTCTAATGCCAGTAGAAACGTGTCTGGGCATTTGCAAGCTGATATCTCTGGAGAACACGACAGGTACACAGGGACAGATCCGGTTCATTGGGAAGGTGGCACAAATCATCTTGATGGCTGCAATCAGTCTTTGTGATACTTTTTACTGCGTCATTTGTGATGGAGGAAGAGATATACAAAACATGCTGTTTCATTTAACCTTCACTTTGGTTTCACGGTACATAAAGTTGCTATGTTTGACATCTGACAGAACGACTGTATACGAAATGGCTTGCAGTCACAAATAGACTGGAAAATACAGCTGCAGGCAGTCATGAGGGGGCCAAGCAATATAGCTGTCACAGTCACCATGGCAACTTGAGCTTGCCATGGTAAGAGCATTGCTTAAAGCACTGGCAGCAAAAATAAGTTGCTGTTGCATAATGCCCTGAGAGAAGATATTATGGAACTTGACAACTTCAAGAAGAAGTTCATACATCAAGGCTTTATTCCGATGTGGAAATGTATTTATACTGTGTGCACTTTTTTTTTTAATACAAAAGTTTATGTCCATATCACTGCTGATTGTGAAACAGACATATCCACCAAACAAGAGAGAGCATAGCTTTAGGCCTGTTGAGCATTGTTGCATACAACCCGTTAAACATGCCATAATGTTGTATGCTATTTCCAGGGCTGAGCGTGACCCATATTTGATGTCATGAGGAGCTTTGAAGTTAACTTGCTACAAGGAATATAACAGTACCTCATTAGGTGGTGGTACAAAGGTTACTCTAGCTTCAACTGAGTGGTGGTGCTATAGTGCATGAGGTGTAGGCATGAAACTCGATGAAACTCAGTAAAGCGACTGTCCCCAATCAGGGTGCCAGATTTCTGCTCTTTAGCAGTAGCTGCTAGAAGCTACCACAGACTCCCAAACTCAGTGTGACTTTTATTTTCTCACCCTGGTTAGCAAAGATTAGGCAACAAAATGATTTAGTGCGGTTTACCACACAGGCACACCTGTGCACAATTTACATGCACTTTTTCACACGTCATTTTGGGGCTTCTTGCATAAACAACATACAGTGTTGTATTAATGGGAAATATAGTAATCATCCAACTGTGCAGTATCCTTAAGTTTTGTGGAGTATTTTAGCATGATTTAGTCTGTTGTGTTGGTTTTGAATTAGCAAACAAACTCCATATCATTGGGGAAGCATTAGTTATTCTTTTGGCTTCTTCATTAAGGGCTGCTACAGCACATCATCTGTTTCCATCTAACCCTATCCTTGATATCCACTTCTCTCACACCAATGCTCTGAATGTCCCCACTGATTACCTCCACGAGTCTTTTCACTTGCCTTCCACATCTTGATTGGGCAGCTCCTTCTTCAGCATCCTTTGTCCAATATAGTCCCCATCCCTCTTCTGCACATGTTCAAACCCTCTCAGCCTTGCTGCTCTAACTTTGTCTCCAAACTGCTCAACTTGAGCTGTCCCACTTGTGTATTAACTTCTAATCCTGTGCCACCCTGACTCCCAGGAAAAATCTATGAAAATCAAGCTCCACCTATTGCCATTTTGTCAATGTCTGGTCTCACTACCATCTTGTAAACTGTCCATTTCACTCTCGCTGCCATTCTTCACATCACTCCTGACACTTATCTCCACTCTTCTGCACCTCACTTGTGCACTGTTCATTTCTTTGGGTGGTATTTAAACTCTTCCACCTTCACTAACTCTGCTCCTCGCTCCTTCACTGATACACCTGTCTTGCTCTCATTGACACACATGTATTCTGTTTTGCTTCTACAGACTTCCATTCCTCTTCTCTCCAGAGCACGCTTCCACCTTTTACAGGCTCACTTCTACACACTCACAGTGTCATCTGCAAACATCGTAATCTGTGGAGACGCCTGTCTGACCTCATCTCTCAAATTGTCTATCACCACTACAAACAAGAAGGTACTCATAGCTGACTGTTGAGACAATCCCACCTCCTCCTCTGACTGCACACCTCACCATTGTCTTCCTGTCCTTATTCATGTCCTACACCAGCCTCACATACTTCACTGCCCCTCCTGATTTTCTCATACAGCACCACAGCACCTCTCTTTTCACATTATCTTATGCTTTCCCTAGATCCCCTAGTTATTTTTTGGTTAGCATTTTATCTTTATGCCTGGAGGAGTTGATGGATGGCAAAGAGTCACAGGGAAAATAAATATTGGACTTTCAGACACGACATTAACTGAATACTAATGATTTGTTCGATACATTTACTTAAAGCAGGGGCGGGGAACTCCAGGCCTCAAGGGCTGGTGTCCTGCAGGTTTTAGAAGTGTCCTTGATCCAACACAGCTGATTTAAATGGCTAAATTACCTCCTCAACATGTCTTGAAGTTCTCCAGAGGCCTGGTAATGAACTCATTTTTTGATTCAGGTGTCTTGACCCAGAGTGATATCTAAAACCTGCAGCACATTGGCCCTTGAGGCCTGGAGTTCCCAGCCCCTGACTTAAAGTATAAACCCAAAAACTGACAAATTATTATATTGCTGTGCTTATAGTTTTTTTTTTTCAACATACACCCCAAAGAAATATTTTAATTTAAATTAATAAAGGTTTAAGAAAACCTTATTATTGGTGGGCCTGCTAGGCTTGAAAACAAAGATGTCAACACGATAGAGGGTTGTGTTTTTGAGGGCTTAGGAAATAGGAGTCCATTGACTGGAAGCATGTCTGACATATAGAGTAGAAATCGTGGGTATTTAAAGGTTATGCCAGCAACTAACTACTGAACACCCTGAAAGGCAGATTTAAAAAAAGAAGAATTAGCAAAACAAAGCGTTTTTCCTCTCCATCATTAGTATAATAGGCTGAGCATCTCTATGGGGTTCTCTCATATGGCCCCCAATAGAGATGGACTTCCTCTCTCTGCCGATGACATCACCTATCACCTCAAGCCTTCTGTTTCCTCTTCCTGTCAGCTGACCCATTCCCACTTTGACTGCAGCGTCTCTGGTGACCCCATTCTCATTTCACTATCTAGATCATTCACCAGATAGCATAGAGAATGCGTCTGCAGCTGCACTTAAAAGAAACAATAAAACAGAGCCCTCGAATACGCGATTACTGCAAAACCTCATTTAGCATCTACAGGCTGACCCCCTTGAGAGTGATAATTATTTTCTCATGCCATTTTTTTTTCATTCATTGTGCAGGTAGTAATGTCAAACAAAGCAGTAATAATGAACATTTAAACTAAATGTAGACTACAAAACTGGAGCTGAGCAGCAGGTGAGAAGAACATGTGGAAAAGCTTATTTGTTTTGGAGGAACTGCAAAGGTATATAGCTAAGGAGAGAGAAAAAAACATGCTCACCCCCCCACCCCACCCCACTGTTTTTACTGGACTCGGGAAGCTGCTTCAGGTTATTATAAAATACAGCAACGATCCCACACTACATGATACAAGTGTATGAGCAAAGACAATAAATATAGCAGTGATGTGGACTCTCTGAGGACATGGATATGCTGAGTTTCTACGCGAGTAAAGTATTATTCTGTCCAAGATGTTTACTTTTACTCGCAATAACTGGTCGGCACACTGACCTACAAACTGACAGTGCGATAAACAGCGCTGCATTCAGCAGAGGCTTCAGTATTCGAAGGATGCGTTTCACGGCACAATTACTTTCCAATCTAACATCTTTGTTTAAATCTCCCCGAGCCTCTCCCTGAATCAAATCAAATGTTTGTACACGTCACTTACATTCGGTTTGTTTGCGTCGTGCAGTCTGTCTCTAACAGATTTATAGCTCCATCCTGCATCCTTGCTCCTTCTAATTACGCCACTCTAACGAGCTCATCCCAGACAGAGAAAATACTTAAACTCATTAGGTATCTATGGTGGCTGGGGCACTTCTGGTCAGAGTGTGGGAGAAGTATGGGCTTGTGCACTCCCGCTCACCTGCTTAAGCATTAACTGGGTTTTTGAAGGCCAGCCATTAAGCACGCAAGCTTTTGATGTTCAGATGGTGATAGCTAGAGCTGCTATCTCAAAGAGACGCTCAAGGGCCTCAGTTAGAGGTCAGGTTAGTAAAGCAACACAGCTCTTTCTTCCTGACATTGGTGATGTATGTTCAGCAGCTTTTGTAGCAGGAATCTCATGCTTTAAGACCTCAAGAGAAACTGTATATGACAGGTATGGGAGAAAGGTTTATGCTACTGAAATCATTTTTGTGAAATAATACACTGTTGAAATAGGCAACAATGATACTGTACAACTGATTCACTGAAAAAAAGATTTCTTCTGGTGTAGCAGGGTTCGACTTTTGACTCACACAGTCCCTTACCCCCAATCTACTGTGGCAAATCTCTTGTGTGTAATGAAGAAGCATCTCAACAGCTGATGATGCCTGTTTATGTATTACCACAGTAACGGAATGGCATAGTGCCCAGGGGATTTCCCTGAATTTTATTAGCGCATTGAGAGGCAGGGCTGCTTTTCCCAGTGACCCTGAAAAATAAAATGCAATAAAAAAGGGAGGAGACAAAAATGAGCAGATGGGTAGAAAAAGTCTGATCAACAGTAATATTTACCAGGTATCAACATATGCATTAGGGTATTTCTCAATATGGACTAAGGTCAAAGGTCAAAGGGACGTCTGCCTGCTAAACCTCCTTCCCCTTGCTCTCATTTTTCATTTTTTGCTCTGATTTATTCAGGTCCAGGATGGCACAGAGGGCTTGACTCAGCCTGCTGCTAGACAAAGCCCCTACAGTGCAGTCAGTATTATTCAGATCCCGTATTTGCCCTCAGTCCTATGAGATCACCACAATGCTATGTCTCCCTCACAGAAAAGTATTCACACACTGAGAAAGATGCTATTTTGCAAGTGGAAGCACTGATGTTGCACAGACAAGGGTAATACACACAGAACAGACGCCGGCAGACACTCACACATCCATATACATGCGCGTGTGTGTGTGCACACGCACAGAATCCCAGTCACAGAGGGAGGAGAGAGGCTGCTTTGTCTCCACTTGGGATTTCTGTGTTAATAAGATTTGAACTAAAACGCTGCATTCAATTTATCACCAGAGAGCTGAGATTTCTGTTGTCTGGATCTATAGTGTTAGCCATAAGAAGGCCATGATGATTGCCTTTGTATAGTTTAAGAGCATTTAAATGCATAATGAGGTCAACTTTGGGCAAAAATTGGTGAAACACTCGTGGATTTTGCAATGTTAACAATGTAATGAGTCGATTAACAACAGTTATGTCTAAACAGTTAAAATAACATTTACTAAATCTAACTTACCTTTCAACACACTTCTGTGCAGTGTTTTAGTTAATGGGGTTGCATGTCATGCCTCATGTAGTTTCACTTGTTTTTTTCACTTCAAAGAAGCATGATACCACAGAGGCAGAAAACAAAAGAGGTGCAAAATCTGCAAAGTATTAAATATTATTACAATATAATAAGCTATTGGCTAGCTGGAGTCTTTTTTCATAGTCTATCTGTTTGGGTTTTGTTTTAGGTTCTTCCCACATTTCAAAGACGTGCATAGTTAAATGGCAGTTCTGTACTGACCATAGGTGAGGGGTTTGCTTGTGACTCACCTAGTGTGACCTGATTGGCTCCAGCCACTAAGACATTCTTATATGAAATACCAGTTTGTCCTGTTTTTTTCATGGTCCAATGAAAGGAATGCCAAAGCACAGCAACGGGGAAAAACCTACAGGTGAGAAGTTTTTGTGCAATATTTCAATATTTTACTTTTAAAGTCATTTTTGCAACAATAATTCCTTCTTTCTATAGAACTGGCCAGTGAGCCTCATGTATGTGTGATTATGAGCCGGTCCATTTCATGCATCCATAACACAACACCTACACCAAGATGCAGGCAAACAATCACGTGCGCACTCGCAGCTAAATGCTAACATGTCATTAGCGTGTAAGCTCTTCGATCCCTTTGACTTCACTGGCACTGAAGACACAAAAATCACCAATGTAAACCATGGGGGGGGGGGGGGGGGGGGGCCCCCCCCCCACAAAAT
>VURO01005074.1:36721-49608 GCA_015108175.1 Pelvicachromis taeniatus | reverse complement strand
AAATGTGGAATAACAAAAAAAAAAAAGAGTCAAGTTTCAAAGAAAACACTATTCAAGTCTCCAGAAGCACAAAGCCTTTCTGGTCTCCTGGTCCAGGAGCAGCATCGCTCTGACCCAGTCCAAACACTGGAAAATGTCAACATTTGTTTACGGAAAGTTCTTCGAGGTTCAGGAAAACAAAGTATTTTGTATTTGTTAAATAAAGCACGGGTATGTGCTGTGAAGGAGATGACCAAAACATAACGAGCACATACCACCACCCTCTAGAGACATTATCAAGCCCATCCAACCCCCACCACCCCTGTTCCCTCCACAATTAAGTCCCGGGGCAGTTCCCAAATCCCTAGTTGTGTTGCTATAAAAGTAGTTTAAGCTCTTGAACTTTTTTTTTCTTTAAAAAAGCCAACAAGCACAATGACAGGACTTCCAGAGTGACACAGGGAAAGGGAAGCAGAAGTAAGCTGCAGGCCCCAGATGCTTCTCTCTTCTTCTCCGCTCTCGTGTCCCTCAGAGGTCATTCTTCCTGTTTAACAGCAGCAAAGTCATCACACACAAAAGCTGCAGAGGCAGAGATCCTTAAGAATTGTCATCTGGTTTGTGAGTCCCTGCTTATGTCTGTGTACATGATTCCAATTAAAAACGAAATCTGCCCTACCGCTGGTCATAAGAGTGTGGTTTAGTAGTAAGATTTTATGTTGCGGTTCTTTTGGTGATTTCCAGCTGTGCTGAATGCTGGGTTTTATTTAGCTTCATGGAGGTTGAATGGTGGAGAATTTATCTTCTTGTAACTTTCAGTCTACACTGTTTAAACACGTGTCTATCTAACTCTTTACAAGCCAAGGGATATCGTTATTACATGGCACATTTGTCCTTGGACTTAATATCAGATAGCGCACTTTGTACTGGAATCGCTACAATATTGCCAAACATCTGGAGTCAGAGAAACACCCTCTGCCTAAGCAGCAAACAATTCATGACTCAAAAAGCGTGTGTCATGTCACCCTGAAATGGAAAACAGATGTAACATTAATTGCTGAGAGTTTATTTTTTTTTGCTGGTGATCTCACAACAAGAATAAGGCAAGATATTATGACCTGACTTTAACTATCTGCAAGCTCCGCAAAAAAAAAAAACAAAAAAAAAAACTGGATAGTCCCAAAATGACTCTTAACATCCAGAGTACGCAGAGATTTTCCTGCTTATGGTTATGAGAAAACAGTTTCCAATAAAAAGTTACATAAATGCCGTTGGCTTTGCCTGCTTATATGTGCTTGTGCGTGTCAGCGAGTACGTATGCATATTGCAGTGCTTTTGCTTGAGAGCTTTGGAGGACTTTTAGCATGCTCTTCCCTGCCAGTAGAACAGAGAAAAATAAACACTGCCTTTATTACAATAATGAATATGCTTTGGGAAGCAAATGATATAATTTTCCATTAACTCCCACTCATAAATGGCCAAGAATGGCTGAGGGAAACCTGTGACATTTGACTTTACTGGCACAAACACTGCAGTACTCCGCTATTGCTTGACCCCTGACTTCTGAAAACTCACAAGACCTACATCGTTATTTAACTCAAAGCCTCTCGTGCTAAATGAGCCATCGAGGTGCAACAAAGTCTGACAAACACTTGAGTTGACATTGTCACTCTAAAGTCTTAAGCACCATCACGGCTGTCCACATGCAGTGTGTGCAGACAGACAGCTCGCCAACACCTGCAGAGATCCTTCATTACAAGACTGATACAAAAGACATCAGCAGCAGTGCAGATGCCTCTTGTCCCTGCACACTACACACGCAGTGCACAGAGCCAAGCTCATTACTCTGCATTCACACTGGGCAGCAGCAGCACTCATTCAGAAAAGAGACCCAGCTCAACATAACACCGCGGATAAAGAAAGAGGCTCGTAAGATTAAAAATGTTCACGTAAGCTCCATAATCATGTTGGTGGTTTTAACGTAGTCATTGTCTAGTGAGCACAGCTATTCATTATTCATCCTAATCTGACTTGTTCTGATCTCTGCAGAGTGGAAAAGAGCACAAACACTCCTTCATGTAGGTCAGAGTCTAAGCTTGCGGTTCCAGCCACTATCGACGCACTCAGGTGCCGCACAGGTGAAACAATGGGCTTAGTGTGTCGCTTGCATCTCGCTGATTAATCCACGTGGAGGTGAAGTGCAGCACTCTCCAGTTGTCAGGCTATGTATATTTGCATAGTAGAGGTCAGGTACAACACAGGGCTCACTGTGTTCAGCACGATAAAAACAAGGAGCTTAAGCAGACAGGCAGGAAGGTATTAAAAATCGCCGGAGACAAGGAGACAAGAAGCATCATCATTTCCGCAACTTTTAACTTTGATGGCTTCACAAATAAGGTGTGCTGAAGAGTCGGCGTGACATCACAACAATGGTCACGGTTATGTTATGAATCACAGTCTCCATCTGTGAGGTAGAACACAAAAACGGGTCCACATGTTTGTTAGCTGGTCATCTGGCGCCGCATTAAAAGCCTCCTGGATCCAATGAAAGTGTAACGCGGTGTGAATATGATCTAACTTTTGAAACTTTTCCTGTGTTCACACAAACGAGCACACATTATCCCGAGACAAAGCCTGGCTCCTTTTATGGGCTCTAACACGCCTGCTTAACAATATGGCAAGCTGGTTTGACTGGAAATTTGATAGGCACATCTATGGAAATCAAGAGAGCAGAGCATGTGACAGTTCAACCTGACAAACACTTTTCACACCCCGTGCGTTAACCGAGTCAGTCCACACTGGGTGACAGAATCTCAGGAAACACTGTTTTTTTGCCTTCCTCTCCTTCTTTTGCCATTCATAAGGCTTTTGCTGTTATAATAAAAAGGTGAAAGATGGGTAATAGGTTATCCTGCAGTCTGTAGTATCAATCATATTCTGGGAGGAACAAAGTTTTCCTTAAAAAAAATTAACAAAAAAGAAGAAGAAAAAAAACAATGACTGTGTCCTTTCTTTTTTTTCCACCCTGAATTTATGTGTGACTGCAGCACAATTTGGAGCAGGCCTATTTATAGCCGACTACCGCCACAACCATCCCGCAGCCTGAAAGTCACACCAGGAGATTTCGGGAGGGGAGTCCTTGAGCTCCTCTGTCAATGCGAAGCATTGCAGTGACAAGTTTGCTGATGAGGTTGGTGACTGTGAAGTCGCACTGCACCGGTCCCTCCCCTAAAGCACAAGCCTGCTTTCTATGCATCTTCCCAAAACACTGAAGCTGGACTCTATGTACTTACATACACATAAACCCACCGCATGCACTCATTTCCACACACATGTAGATGGCTTCTAGTATTTGATTAGCTGTGGTGATGAGCTGGTGATGATGGTGTCAGTGTTTACTATAACCGCTGTCACACTGTATCAGTATTTGCTCTGATGTCATATTACACTCGTTCGCGTGTGACTTTTGCTTCACTGCCAAGTCCATAGAAAGATAAGCTACTGTCCTACAGCTACTGTTATCAATACAGAGGAGTGACAGACAGAAAAGACAGGGCAATGTGAGAACTTACTTTAAATCCTTTTCAGAAAGTTCCAGAAAGAGATTATTTGTCCGCTAATCTTCTGTTTCCTCTCTGAGTCCAATAAAAGATAAAAAAACAAACAAAAGTGTCATGTGTGCATCTCAGACACCGCAAGTCCCACTCCACTGCTCACTGATGTTCTGTGGAATAAGGAGGGAACTCGGTTGCCAGCTCCCAGGCTTACAGCCAATCCTGTTAAAGTTCTTTCAGACTCTTGGCCAATGGCGTGCGTCTCGTTCTCCAGGCCTCCCCGCCCCCCTCCTCTCCCCCCTGCTGCTGAAGCTTCTCATGGTTGTGGACAAACTAATAGTTGTGGAGTGTGACAGAGTAGGAGGAATTACTGTAGTATTTACAGTGTGAGAGAATAAGAATAGAGCAGCGGTGGGGAAGGTTTCCATTACGAAAGAGCGGCGAACAAGTGGACAGATAAAGAAGCCAGGGTTTAATTATAGTGGTTGGTTTTACTCTGTCAAGATGCTTTTCTCTGTTTTTTAAAGGGTGATTTATCAGCGTGGCTTATTAGTTTAAAATAGTACAATGCTGCTCCGTTTTTTAACTTAGCTCGGGCGCTGACATGTTTAATTATTACATGGCTGTAATAAATGACTTATGATGGGGGATGAAGGGTCACTCCATCCTCACGCTAGAGCATCTTCTTATCTTTTTAGCATCTGTTTACAAGAAAATAGGGACGGTGACGGAGACAGTGACACAGACTGAAGCTTGTTTGACATGTTTTACTACTTAGCTGCAGTTCTACAGATGATGTGACACCCTATTGCTTCATTGGCCAGAGGGAATAAAGCGTGCTCCGAAAGACATGAATTGCAAATGCTCCCAACAACACACTGACAGATATGGCTTGTGTTGCAGGGCCAGTGCTCTGCTTGTACACCAGGAAGCCTCTCTAGCTATCAGTGGTACTGATAACAACTTACTTGATAAGTGCACACTCAGACCTCTTTCTTTTTGGCCCCTAGGGGCTGGAGCCATGGTGTTTGGTCAAGAGGGATTCACACCTCAGTCAAGAGGTGGAATTAGTCAGGTTGCTTTTACTCCAGCAAGTCTTCGGGCAAAAGCACGAGCAGCAGTAGCAGAGAGTCCTTTTTCACAGGGTAGATAATAACGACGACATTTTTCAGCCCGTCTCATCCATCTCAGAAGCAAGATTAAAGTACTTTTTTTTTTTCAATTTTCAAAAAATGCAATTCCCAGAAAATAATGGAAAAGAGGAAGAAAAACAGAAATCATAAACAAAATGGTATTACATATAAAAGTCATTTATATTAAAACACATTTTCATCCACAGTCTTTTATTTAAGCTTAAGCAGGTTGCACTTTCGAGCCTGTGTGTTCATAAATGAGGATATGACTTTATTAATGATTAAAAACTACAGTTTGTTTGATGCATTAAGTTATGGTTGATATATCAGCCCTATCAACACTCTCTATTGAAATATTAGCTTTGTGTCTATAGACAGATTTTCCTTTAGTGTAACCCTGGCCATAGAGCGCATACACTTTACTGGGTACACCTGTTCAACTGCTCATCAATGCAAACATCTAATCAACCAATAACATGCATTTAGGCATGTAGACATGATCAGGACAACCTGCTAGAGATCAAAGCGAGCACCAGAATGACGAAGAAAGGGGATTTGAGTGACTTTGTCGTGATTGTTGGTAACAGACAGGCTGGACTGAAGATTTCAGAAACTGCTTATCTACTTGGATTTTCTCATTCAACCATATATAGAGTTGAGAGAATGACCAGAAAAAGACAACATGTCTGACAACAAAGCTAAGAAGAGGACACTGAGGCTATAGTTTAGAAGACAGAAGTACAGAAGATTTGGAAAGAAAAATGTTGCCCGGTCTGATGAGTCTCAATTTCTGTTGCGACATTTGGAATGTGGGATCAGCATTTGGTGTAAACAACACAAAACATGTCCATCCTTTTATGACCACGGTGTACCCATCTTCTAATGGCTGCTTCCAGCAGGATAACACAGCACAAAGCTCAAATCATCTCAGACTTAAACTGAGCGTTCATTGTACTCAAATGGCCTCCAAGGTGACCAGATCTAAATCCAACAGCACACCTTTGAGAGAACGGGAGGCTGCATCATGCACGTGGAGACGACAAATCTGCAACTGTGTGATGGTAACGTGTTTCCAGCACCTTGTTGAATCTGTGCCACGGAGTATTAAAGCAGTTCTGGAGGCAAAAAGGGAGCTCAACATGTTAGCAAGCTGTAAACAAAGAAGTTGCTGATGATACTGCCATTTATCCATGTTGTTCAGTAGATATGAACTCGTATTCCTTCTCGTGTTTCCCCGTGTTCACGTTTCCTTGTTTCTGTGTTGCTCGCCTTTGCCTTCCTTTGTTCAAAATTTCTATTCTGTGTCCCTGTGGTTTTTCCCGCCCTGTATTTTGGTCGTAATTTTCCTGGTTTGTCTCTGGTTAGGTTGCATCCTTTGATTTCCTTCTTTTGTGACCATCTACCCCACCCTGAGCAGGGTCATTGTGTTTAACTGTTATCACCTGTGTCCAATCAGCTGTGTGTGTATAACAGTGTCACTCTCAGTGTCAGTTTATGTATTTTTCCCCCCGTCCCTCTGTTTAACCTCCTCAGTGGATTTCTCATTTGTTATCAGTTATGTGAACTGTTTTATTCTTTTTTTTATTAGTTGCAGCTTACTCTGGTGTTTGCATTCTGGTCCTCGTTCCACTAAAATTGATGTATTACCAAAAAAGTCAAACTGTCTTTCGGGAGTAACTTTGTGGTAAATATTAAAATAGCGGTTCAGTTTTATGACAAGCATGCAAAAAGGCAGGCAGTGATACATGCAGTAGAGCTGGCAAGCCCTCTGAGAACAGCCAGGCATGCAGGCTGGGCTTCAGCAAAGAAAGCAGAGTGCTACTACACAAAGCTGTCTGGCCCCAAGGTTTGTCAAACTCACAGGAGTGGAAGGGTTATGCTAATACTGTGCAAAGGGTGAACACTTTGTTCTTCTTTTGCACTGTGGCATCAAAACATCATACACAGAGTAAACAGCAGGAAATGAACACAAATTTACAACTGCAATTTTGTCGGAAGAAAGGGAAATTGTATTGTGTGTAACCTGTAAACCCCAAAGAGTGGGAATTCCTTGAAGACATGAGAAACTGAGAAATAACCACCCATTCTCTTCTGCCTCTCCCTGAGCAGACATGACAGGTTTACAAGCACAGAGGCAACAGCTGACATACACACACAGTGTTCCACACTCCGTCTGCTGAAGCCTTATTGAAAGACAAAACGGTGATCAATAAGTCTGATTTGGGACGGGTAATACACCGCTGCTGGGTAGATACATAACTGCATAACATCCCCCTCGCCAAAACGCACCACATTTGTTCCACTGCAGTGCACGGAGAGGTATCGCAAAAGCTGTTGACAGGAACCATCACAAGAGAAAGGTGCTCTTCATGGTGTGAGTTATGGAGACTCCAATTCTTGGACAAAGATGAGTAACAAAGGATCCGGACATAAATAAACGTAGTGTTTGGTTTTGAAGACATGATAGCTCATCGCGGCAGATTATCTTTGCGGTGAGCGACGTTAAAAAACATAACGTGATTACAAGGTGTCGAAAACCCTGTCTTCCTGTAGGGTATCACCTCTGTCAGCTCCACCAGTTACAAAATAACCCCACCAGGCTTCACTTTTAATGAGCATATCAGTTTAAAGACATTACAAATGAAACCTGTAAAGATAGGAGCACATTTATATCTGTTATTTAAATTTTGATCAGTCAAATCATACCTATCTTTAGCCTAAAGGGAGCTTAGGACGACGAGAAAAAGGCCAGAGAAGATTATGTTGTAATTAGGAAAAGAAAAAAAAACACTAATAACTGACAAAGAACCATCTGCTCTCTGCTGACAGACTCAGCGGTAGACACACAAGCACGCACAAGCACACGCATTTGTCCCGGTCAGATCACTCGGTTTGATTCACCTTCATTAAACTGCACTGCGGATAAACTTCTCATGTCACAGAAGTTTATGTCAAAGATTGACTTTTCGCCTCATCTCTTCTGTTCATCCTCTTGTTCTTTCCGTGGTCACTCCTCCCCTCCAGCAGCCTCTGTCCTCCCAGATACAGCCACAAATTTTTATTTGTTCATTGTTGTCTTCTGGAACGTTTCCAAGGTGCTGTCACTCCTGAAGAAGATGGGTTATGTGCTTTCTAAACTGTGGTTAGGACTAGTATTTAAAAAGCAGACATGCTCAGATCTTGTTGCTGTTGCACACGATGCCTGGAAGGATCCTGATCTGGTCAATTATAGAGCTCACAAAGAAAACAGTTGCCATTACAGTCTCTGCCTTTTGAAAAGTTTCATTATTCTCCTGACAGTCACCACCGGAGTGGTCAGGACCGCGTCATCCACGGTGGCTGTCTCCATCTTTTATATAGATGGATATATCCCCACAGCCATGCCAGCTGGTTTCAAAAATCCTTCCTCTCAAATCACCTCATGTTCATATGAGGTCAGCTGAATTTATTTGAACTTACAGCTTACCGTTGCTGAATTGTAGTTGTTTATAAGGTTTTTGGCTGCTACTTCTACATGACTATATTTGATAGCTGAACTCACAATAGAGCAAAAAAAACAAAAAAAAACGATACTGACTGTCTTTCAACTAGCAAAAATGAGTGGTTGCCGACTGCTTTCAACTTTTTTGCAACCTGTCTCTAAACAGATGTGGGTCCAGTTCAAACTGACAGCAGTCACTCTCAGACAGATCAGTTGGAATCAGTCTGCACAAGAAGAGTACAACATTTACATTTGTCTCTATGTAGTAGGAGACTTGACTCAACTGGTTGCCGGCTGGTTGCATTCTGGTTGTACATTTATATAAATATACAGCCAGAAGCTGTGATTAACTGTGATGTTTTGCAGTTAATCACCATCCTGCAGCATCTACGTCACTATTTAGGCAAGAATATCTGAATTTCAGTTTCAGATCTATGAAGTTCTGGCTGGACTCTAAATTGCTGTGTATAAGTAGTATCCGTAGTAGTCATTCACCTTTTCACTATTACTTACCTCTTTTGATCATTTAAGCATTTCTCAGTCATTTTAGTTATCTCTTAATCTTTCTTCTCAAACTTGTTCAGACCCACTCAGTTGTTATATAATTATTTGATTATTATGTGCTTCATCAGGATCGTAAGGACCCAGTAAAGGAAAAAGGGAAAACACACTAGGCCTTCATGATAGAAGTAATGCACTAATCTAATTTCTCAAATCAGTCTTCACAAATATTTTAAAACATTGGAACTACTTAGTTAATATGTATTGCTTGGGCCTACTGTGCATCTCTGTGATTAACAGGGACAGAAATGCCACAAAGTGATGGACTGCAATGGCATATTCAACGATCCTTTTAAAATGTAATACTATTAAAATAAGTGGCACTGTCTACATTTAGAGCTTGTAGAACTCATATATTAAACCACTGTGGCACAAAAACTTTTGTTGGGAAAAGTGCTTATTTCCATTATCAGACCTAACTGACAGTTATTTAATGATCCATGTATAATTGGGCATTTCTGGATTTTGTTTGTTTGTTTTATTCCTAGTGTTTAAAATGCAGAGATGGCCTTAGCTGACATGATCCATACATCTGATTCTATTTTTTCCACTTGTTGTTCCTCATTAAGCAAATATGAGTATGAGTGTTTCAATGCACCAGTAAACATGACAACCACTAATTAAACCAATTAACAATTCAAATTGTTCGCGCATGTATCTTGCAGTGAAACTCACACTTGATTTGTTTTATTTCTTTTTCACGTATTTGCAATGATAATCGTTTCACATAGCCATCCTCTATCACAGCCTCTCCTACACTGAAACCAGGGAAGGACCTGCGAGGGTGGCTTGGAGACAGACAGGGGTTGTTGGAAATCATCACAGAGCAGAGCAATCATGCATGGCCTCCCAGGGTTGGCCTGTCCTGCTGCTTTTTCCTCATTTTTGCCATTCAACCGGGTCGTTTCAGCACTCATATGCCACATTTTTAAACATATTTGTGGGAAACAGAGCAGACTTTATCATTTTCTCCATCGATAACATGCTTCTTAAAAATCTGACAGGCCCGATTGAGATGCTGAATGAGTTCTTTTTGAAGTACAGCCATAATTTCAGCTGCAGCACATTAATATTTTTTTTTTTTGTTCAGTCAGCGGAAGAAAAAAAAAAAATCTGTTCCTGTTTTAGAAACACAGTTTATAGAATCGAGCACTTCACCCAACACAATTTGTTAGACTCACATAGAAGCACAATCAAAGATCTGATAACATTTTTAAAATACAATTTTAAGTCACCCTTTGCTTCTTTTAAATTGAGCTTCTGAGGAGCAGGACTCTGTTGGATTTTTAAAGCAGTCTTGAGCAATCAATCTTTAGGCTTTTTGATGGTATTTTTTCTTTGAACAGCGGTTGCTTTTTCACTTATTTTCAATCCAGGCCTTGTTCTTGACCATTTTCAGAGGAATGTTTTTTTGTTAACACTGACTTATGAACCATTAAATCATTAAAAAAGGCTCTCAACTCACACGAGGAACCAGTGTCTACACATAACAAACTTAGCAAAGAATCTGTTTTAAATAGTGTCTCAGCAGCCTGTCACAAAAATAAACACATCATTTGTAACAATTTCTTGAGTTTAAGCGACAGTTTGAAAGGGATCAAGGTGATTTCCAGAGAACTATTAGCTGAAAACTTGGCATATCTTGACATGGTGCACAGTATGTCTTTAAAACTTTGAGGAAACTAGATAAGTGCAGATGAGAAGTATCTAAATGTCATGCCATTAAGAAAAAAGAAAGAAAAAAAAACAGCAAAGACCAGCCACAGGTCCAGACTGACAGATGCATCTGGCCCTTCAGTTGATCCTGTTCACTGAATCTTCATCAGAAATCGTCTCAGCGGGAGGATGGCTGTCAAGAAGCCATTCTTAAGGAAGGGAAGCGGTGAGAAAAGGCTGAGGTATGCCAAATTAAACACACGTGGACTGAAGATGACCACAGGTTAAAATCGTCATCCGTAGGTATGGAGGTCGGGAGAGAAGTACAACAGTGAAAAAATCTTGTCAAAAATGATCAAAAGTACCATAAAAAATACCATCAGATTTTGATCCACCATCTATCAATACCACCTGGAAAGCACCTCATTAGCAAGAACTTCATTTTTCAGCATGACAATGATAAAAGGATACCTAGATACAATAAAATCGATCAGATCGTCCTCCTCGTCAAGCCATCAGTAGCTGACCTTTGGATGCTGCACTGCAACATCCAAAGAAGAGCTTTAAATATCCTTCAAGAAACCTGGAAAACTGTTCTTGAAAACTACTCATAGAAATCACAAGAAAGCTTTCTGAGAGCGCTCAGGCTGTGTAAAAGCGCAAAGGTGGTCATACCAAGTATTGACAGGCTTGTTAGTTTTGTACAAACCATTTCTCCCTTATATGGACTGGTTCTTATTTTTCTACTCTCCCGGAGTACTCAAAGCGCTCTATACAACATGCCTCATTCACCCAATCATGCAAGCACTTTAGTGCTCTAACTAACATTCATACTCCGATGGAGAGCAACTTGGGGTTAGTATCTTTGGCATGCAGACCAGGGGAGCCAGGGATCGGACCACTAACCTTGCAGTCAGTAGGTGACCTGCTCTACCACCTGAGCTACAGCCACCCCTATAGAAGTGCCATCTCCATGTATGTAGTAAATTTACGTAGCAAAACATAGATGAGTGTCTCACCTTCTTCATGGTATTGTTCAGAGAGACTTTTAATAGTGTCTGTCAATCTGCGATTGTCAGTTTTATAATATGCTGAAAACAAAGAGGCCATGGGCAACCTCAGTTTAACAGCACTCCCTGCTGGTCACAACTGCTCATTACAGTCTGACCAAAGCAATTTGACAGTCCGTGTGGAGAGACGCTACACTGGAGTTTGTCCTTAAAACCATGTTTAATAACTGTAATTAAATGTAGTCATGTCTTCAGGTTATCCATCTACTAAATTAAGGCCAACTCACTCATGTGAAACGGTCAAACTGGGCATTAGCTGGTTAATGGAGATGTGTGAAGTTGAAATAAATGGCTAAAAGCAAGATTACATTTTCTGAAGTCCATCATTTATTTATATAAATACATATAAAATACAATATAAACATTTTGTTTTTCGTTGCATTTTTCTCCATTAATACAAGGGGGTCTGGGGAAAATAACTATATTACATATCAGTTAATATTTTGTGTTGTGCATATGCAAACAGGGAAGAGGGGGGGGGAGAAATCAAATTCTTTCCACACAAAGCTCATTGCTGTGTCCTCAGTCACCAGAGACGCAGAGTGTTATATTCACTTCATGTTAAAAGGTCATCATAACATACAAAAACCATTTAAGAGTCCAAGTCCAAAAAGGCAGACTCCAGCTATGCGAAGACCCCGTTAGCCACAGAATTTCAACACCTGAAGCGTAGCAGTCAAGCAAAGCTGCTCATATCTTCCAATTGGATGGCTAAGTTGTGCACATTGTGCAAGTCTTATAATTTTTGCATTTTGTCTCTGCAAGGAAGCAGCAAAAACTATCGCTAAAGCTCTGCTCTGGATCCTACAAGAACTTTATCTGCCCTCCCCGGCATGTGTCGCATCAACGGTTCATAGGAGACTGAAGTCAGGAGCGTAAACTGATTCCATTTAAAGACTGCATTTTCAATGAATGTCTACACCAGGAGCAGCAGCTGTGAATCAAGTAACAGAGAAGTGGATGTGCGCTCTCCAAAACCTAAACCCTGTTGTGCTTACTTGTAGCCCTTTGAACAAAGACCTGAAAAACAGGACGCGTGGCTTCTGAACGGTCGTTCTTTTAGGGAGAGTGAAATAAACAACCCTTGATTTCAGTGCAGTTAATAATAAAAAAAAGAAAAAAAAAGTCTGAGAAGTGAGATCAAATCTTAATAAAGAGGGTAAAAAAAGAAAGAAAAGAAAAAAAAAGAAAAAAAAATCCATTTTAGAAGCTTTGTGAGGAAGCCAGTATTTCTGCACAGCCAAGGGTCTCACTGGAAGAGCCCTATAGAGCACATGGTCAGTTTCTAAGAGTTTGTTTTAGAGTTCATTTTATTAATTTCTTAAGTGTCGACATCCCTGTGGGAGAACTTTGGCTTTACCTTCAGACAAAGCTAAACAAAACCTTTTGGTTTGGTTCAGTAACCTTAAATATAAATTTCACTTATAATTTAAAGATTGTCTTTTGCAGTTTGTAA
>VURO01005074.1:21204-33555 GCA_015108175.1 Pelvicachromis taeniatus | reverse complement strand
GGAGGAGGGGAAAAAAAAAAAAATAATTAAGAAAAAAAAAAAAAAAAAAAAAAAAAAAAAAGAGGAAAAAAAAAGAAAAAAGACAACTCAGCTATTCTTGGCTGCCCTTCTGAGGCAGACAAAGCCAGAGTGTGATGGGAGTACAATGAGTAGCAGCCTCTCTCTCATCAAAAAAAAAAGAAAAAAGAGCAACTGTATGACGAGAATTCATTCAGTAATGAGAGAAAACCCAACTTCAACAAAGCCCACGTCACGCAGACTCTTAGCAGGCATTGTTGACAGTAATCTACATGCATATACTGGGCGCCGTTGCTTTTATGACACTTAACTTCATTTAAAAACTTTTCCTGATGAGTGAAAACATCTCATCTGTACCACTGATTCAGGACTAGTGCTGAATCGAGTGAAGGTAAGCAATGAGTGATCAGACATGTTTTAACATATGTGATACTATATAAACTTTACCAAATGTTATTGTTCAGGTTTTCATGCTGACAAAGCAGTAGTGAGGCAAATGTAGATCACAAACCAACAGGTTAGCCTCGAGTATTGTTGTAGTTTGTAAAGAAATAGCAATACGTTTGTGAAAGCAACAAGTAAAACACATCCCTCGTCTGCTGTGGAACCTAACCCTACAAGACAGGTTTTCGAGGTGTGTCCACCTGTGTGACACAGGAACCTAACTGGGTAAAGTGATAAAAGGCATGGCCGTCTGGATTCTCCTCACTAATCAAGACACGGCAAGCCGTGACACGCCAATTAACGTTATAGTCAGAGATGATGATGATGATGTAAAAGCTGCTACTCCCATGGCGTGGCTCCTTATTTGTGCAATTCATAAGTGTGGAACGTCAACTTCCGCAGGTTACTAAGACAGAAATGCACTTTCAGGTGAGAGGTGGCTACCACCCTCAATTATTATTATTATTATTATTATTTTTTTTTTTTTTTTTTTTTTTTTTTTTTATTGACCACAAAATTTATTTATTTTTAAATAGTATTCATATTGAAAACAAATGCGCCGAATAGAGTGAGCAACAGTACTAAACCCAGACTGGGATTTAGTTTGTCAATTTAAAATATATATATATATATTTATATATAAAATGTGATGGGTGGAAAGTTTCCGAAAAGACAACAAAAAAAAGCAGCTATCATGCGTGTCACACTGACCGGAAATGTTTCCGTAATCACGGGCAGGTTTTTGGTCGTTGCGCCGGTGTTTTTACATCCTTTCCCTCTTTGTATTTTTAGCTCAATTAAAAAGAAAACTCACCAGCTCTCAGCGCCACCGCAGCTAAAACTCAACGACAATCCCTTTTCAACCGCCGAACCGTTGGTATCCGAACTTCCGTTTACATCCGCAGCCCTCAACAGGTGTGCGTTCGGTTCTTCTGTCACTGGCTGACAGTGCACGCGCCGCCAGGTCCCTTAAGCCAGGGAGTCGAAGGCGGGGTTCTTCATCACGCCACGCCCCCCGCACTCGCTGATTGGTGCAGTTGTGGTTCAACTGGACCCAGTTCAACCACAATTCTTGAGCGATGGCTCACCCGAAGCGATGTCACTTTTTTTTTTTTTTAACAATGAGACATGTCCCTCTTTAACGTAATTAATCATTTGTTTTAGTTCGAAAACTGTTAGATTGTAATTTTCCACTATAATCACAACAAGAGTTGCATTTCCTCTGATTTTAATACAGCAGACAATTATCCCTAATGTTTATGACAGTGATGTCTCAGATGGCAACAAAACCAACGTGTAAAACTGTTAAGGGGTGTGTCTAACAAAGGTTTCGCCATGGCTTCTTTACTAATGCCTGACAGCACACCAAATGCAAATTCTTTTAGTAAAGACAACAAGACAATTTGTGTTTTTGAATGCTAACTGGTTCCTCCCATGTAAGCAATATGGATAAGGTCTTTTAAAATCAGGTGTAGGCTGAAACCACACCTGTTTAAATGGCTTACAGATGTCTAGGTAAAGGCTTCACTTTTCATTTCTATAATGTAAATGTAGTATCACCATTGTGACAGTAAGTATTTATACAGCTTCCTTTAACAATAACAGATACTGATACAGATAGGACAAAAAGAGACTTACTGAAATTACAAAATAAGAACCATTTTGGTTTTATAGCTTTTAAATAAAAAAAAACAAAAATAGTACTAAAATACAAACTTACAAAAACAAGCATTACTAAAAATGTGCAGATTTACAAAGTCATACCATTGTTAACACATTTATGCTTTAAGGCTTTTGGAGCATTTGTTTTACAGTAATTGTGAATAATCGGGCATCAAATTTTGTCCACATGTTCAAAACAAATCTAGTCTTCATCACTGCTCCACGCATCCTGAAAGGCAGGGTTCACCAAAGACTGGCCAGCAGCACCCTGTGAGAGACCAAAACATTTAACTCAGTTTACAGAATAGAGAAAATTCACTTCTGTGAAAAGTGCATCATATATAAAAGTACATCATATATACATGCACATGTCACATGTTTGATTATATAACAGGAAAAATACAAATACCCGCAGCTCCCATCAAGTGTGATAGACAACTATGTAAACATTATTTACTAACATGAAGATAACACTGAGGTTTCATAAGTTAAATTCTTCAGCTGATACGTGCTTATCTATGATCGCGTTTCTGGAAGAAAAAATGAAAAGTCCAGAAAGTTCGGAGGACGTTAATTTATAGTAAATGACCACAATTATTGAAGCTTAAAACGTATATATTTATATATATGAAGGCTTAAAACGTATATATTTATATATATGAAGAGTAAAACGGCTTGATGATGCAATATTGTGGACCTATCTATACAAAATACACCCCTAAGAAAGAAAAAAGAAGAAAGATAAAATCTGATATATCATCAAGGGCACTTTATGGAAGCTCTTCTCGAACACTGAAAAGTGAGGCAGGTAGAGTCACGTCAAAATTTTGAATCATCTCCATCTTTGGGCTTGTTATGTCAAAATTTCAACTTTCGTGTCAAATTTGTGAGTAAGCTGAAATTCTGGGATACCTAAACTGCAATTTTGAGACAATAGCGCAAAATGTTGACTAACGTATAGCATTTATTATTATTTTACTTTTTTCAGTGGCGGAAGTAAACTTTCACGGTATTTGGATTCCACAACTTTTCAGATTCTTTTATCTACTATCGTTTCCTGTTGTTTTGACCTTTTACCTTTGCTTCATGATTTGACTCTTCCTCCACATCTGAGGGACGGAGGACGGGGACCCATGCCAGAATGTTACAGTCTTTACCTCCACTGTACACCTCCTACACAAAGCACAAACAACAAGGACAATAATGTACAACTTAGCCCTTTCAGCAAACCTCAAGAGTACTTCCAATGACATCAGTGCAGGGAGAAAACCAGTGTTGACAAGCATAACTGGTACCAAAAGCAAAGTAATGAATACACTTGGAACTGTCCGTGTACAACAGGTGATGTCATAGGGGACAGTTTAATGGCTGCAGGTCATTATATCATACAGGAAGACTAATACACAAAGTTTTCAGAACTACGTGTCCCTTCCTGGGACTCTTCAGAGTGACAAGCTGCCAAACTGCATTCTTATGTCTGTCAAACACAGAAAATCAATGTCACCGGATGCTGAAATTCCTAATAAGGAGTGCACGGGTTAGACGGCCCTCTCCATTTGTAACCGATACATAACAGGGTGTTTCTCAGCACAAAGGACTGGCTAAATAAACATAACTAAGACTTACATTTGCTAAAGAACACTGGAGTAGAAATGCATAACTGAAGTACTAAACAAAAAAAACAAAAAAAACACCTTGAATGAAAACAAATATTGTTTTCACTAAAACATTACTCTTAAAATAATATTTGAATCTATCTGAAAAATAATCTTACAATTAGCAATTATCAAATAAAAAATAGAATATAGTTACTGGAATCATAAAGCATAGGCAGGGAAACCCTTAAAATCACAATCATGAGCTTTACTCTGTGTTTTTCAGTACGCCTACTCCTGTAGGGAGTCATACATACAAGTCACACCTTCTACATTTTACAAATAAACTTTCAGATTATATACAATCACCAGCCACCTTGTTAAGTACACCCTTTATTCAGAGCTGCTTAATTCTTTGTGGCACATATTCAGAAAGTTGCTGAAAACATTCCTCAGAGTTTTTTGACCATACTGACATGAGAGCATCACACAGCAGCTGCAGATTATTGTAGCCATGCTTTCACGTGGTTAAACCAAATTCTGACCCTACAATCCAAACACCACAGAAGAAATCGAGACTCATTACTACAGACTGCATTTTTCAAGTCTTCTACTGTCCAAGTTTGATAAGCCTGTGTGAACTGTCACACATATTACACCTATTCTTATCAATATTATATTGATATACAATCACTAACTTCGTACATTTATTCTCATATTTACATGTTTATTCTCAGGCACAGAGTACAGAAAAGATGACAATAGCCACCATGACATCACCCATTGATTATGAAGTCACATTTTGACTTGAGCGGGAGTGTGAATTTGGGAGTGAGAAACCGACAACGTCGCATGCTAACGAGGAAGCGACTCGTCAGTCACAACGTAGGCCCACTGCACCACCGCTGCAAGATAGTTAGATAGAGTATGGTTGTTTTCTTCTGGCAACCAGAGGCGTCACTTCCTGCTTGCCATAAGAAAGAATTCAAGGCTTCACCTTTCAGATGCACAATTTTTCATATACAGTCTATGATTCTATCACATTTTGGACCTGTGACACCTGTGAAGTAATACTGAAGCACTCGTTGCCTGCCTGTTAGCACATATGTCCAAATACACAGAGATTTTAACATTAAACTTTTCATTAATTCGTTGCCTTGAGTAGGTAATTTGTTGAGGCACAAATGAAAGAAAAAGCTTTTCTAACATATGTGATAGCACTGACAACTGAAGAGTCTTTATTTAGCCGAGATGCCTATGATAAAGCACAAATGTCATGTTTAACTAGGTGCTTTCAATTCTGTCAACACAAGCAGAGTGTTTTACATTAAAGACAATAGCAAAACAAAAGTAAGGCAGACTTCACTTCTTGTGCTACTGGATCTGATAATGCAGAGATAAAGGCGATGGCATCAATTCTCACACATGGTAAACATGCAGGCTAAGAGTAGAAACCCGAGTTTCACTACAGAAACACATGCATTTGCATTTATGGAAGTCAGTATTGACTCTACCCTGTTATCTATCAGGAGGAAGTAACTCATTTGAGACTACCATGGTGACTGCAAATTACATACAGGTACTACTGCGGAGCTGATGAGATAAAAAATAGAGAGAATCCAGCTTTGTTACTGTAAGCATGCGGGGCACAAACCACTCTTGATTGTTAGGCGATAAATCCGATGGACTCACCTGGTAGTCTGGGTGGAACTCACAGCAGTCCACATTGTTATAGTGACCCCTGAGCATGGTGACCAGCTCTCCCGTGTGAAGGGTGTACACTGCAACTGAGCTGCCGCATGGCACAAACACAAACTCTGGGCTGCAGCCACGTGACACTGTGAACTGTAGCCTTTTCCGGCTCTCATTGCAGACCTTCCCATAGTTTACCTGAGGGATAATGAAAAGTCCAAACATAAACCTCACGCATTTTCTGCATCCATCCATCCATCAATCCATTCTCAGCCGCTTATCCTTTTCAGGGTTGCGGGGGGCGCAACCCTGCAACCCCGCCCCCGCCTCTCATCTTGTTTGGGCGAGAGGCGGGGTACACCCTGGACAGGTCGCCAGTCTGTCGCAGGGCTAACACACATAGACAGACAAACATTCGCACTCACAGTCTATTTCTAATTGAATGCCAAGATGTTGCAAAAAATTCTGGAAGATTAGAACTTTCCTGCACTTGTATTTGACTAAAGAATACTTTGATTAATTCTTGAAAATGAAAATAAGATTATCCAAATAGCTCATTAAAAGAAACTAATATTTAAAGGCTTCTAAGGCTTAACTGTGGACATAAAACTTGGACACAATTCCTTTGAAGGCTTTATATATCATGACATTTCCAGCAATGTAGCTGACTCTCCTGTATTTGTTTTTGTTCTAAATTATTTTGAACTCTTTAATTTATCAGTATAAAACTCACTCATATCGTGAGGCTTTTATAACTGATTGCATTTGCTCTATTTTATTTGAATTCTTTGACACCGTTTGTGTTTGATGCTAGATTTTTTTTAAAAAGTGTGTTACTATTTTCCAGCACTTGGCAGAGATTCTGAAATGAAGACAAACAGAACTTTAAATAGAGCAGCTATCTGACCTTGAAGGCAGAGAATAACTAGTATTTTTCCTGTGCATGTGTGGAACAGGTTGAATGAGGTAACACATTCCTTTCGCATGTCACTCATGTGCTCAAAACTCACATTTGCAAGTAGGCACACTTTTGTAAGTACACAATGTTCTGGTATCCATTTTATCTCAGTTTCTTTCTTTTTTTTTTGCTTTGATTTCTCTGATTTCTGGGCAAAACTAAAAGCAAAAGCCAAATATTCAATCCTTGAGGCTGCGAGACCTAAGACGTAAACCTGGTCTTTACAAACACTAACATTTTCTGATTTTTGGTAACCAGTTGGGGATTGTCAACTTGTTGGGAATTCCTGTTTTACCCGTTTTAAAATCTGACGATGCAACTTCACCGTTCCTGGCAGATCAATTATTTTGGGTAAAACAGAACAAAAAAGGTTCTTCGATTCAGAAGTACATTATGTGAATTTTAACAGCCTATAAACAACAAACATTTATAATACTTATCAAAATGTTTAATCTGTTTGTTTACCTGAGTACTGAAATGTGCTTCACAATATTAGATTTTGATGCTTCAGCAATATGGTTTTTAGAATCTGAGATTCCATTGAAGCATCTTTGAATCTGAATTTTAGTCAGATTGACTCTAACAGTCACTGGGATGACATGCAAAGCCTGTGTTGAGCGTCTATTCTTGTTAAAGCCTGTGTAGCAGCATTCTTGCTCAGGTAGTTCTTAGTCTTAAGGAAGCCCTGAAGAGAAGCCGCCACAATAACCTAATTCACACCCGTCTAGGATCTAAATTCTAAAATTCTGTTCACGCCTTTAAGGTTTATGGCTTTCTGAATGGTGTAACTACAACCGGCCAAGAACCACGAACACTTGTAACAGTCATCAATATTGATTTCATCAATTCGTACATCTATTCTTATCAATATTACACTGATATACTATATAATCAGATAATCAGCACCCAACCTGCAGATATACTATTTGTTGAGTTGTTTAGCTCACTGATAGGATTTCTGGCTTCATGTATGCGGCCTTTCGTAACTAAAACTGAGCACAGCATTGCTTCTATCGAGCTCAGCCGCAATCTCAGCAGCTCAGTTGATATCAGCGTCATCAAAGAAACGCAGTCACTGTCTGCAGGAAGGATCTGGGTTCAAGTCTACTGGCCAGTTTGAGACTTTCTATCTCACTATGTTGCTAAGCTGGGACAGGCCTCAGGCTCCTTCATGGCCATAAACTGGATAAGCCCTTAAGGAACTGGTTGGAAGGATATAGTAGGATAGTCCTGACCAGATTATGACTGAGCCTCTGTTCAGTAAAAGATAAACTGGTTTGTAGTAACAACACTACCTGATGTGTTTTTTTAGGCAGGCTGTGAGGACAAAGCCTTCATACACCTTACCAGTGTGTTCTCCCCAGTGGCACTATTCCATAGCCTCATACGGTCATCAGTTCCAGTAGTGAGCAGGTACAGGCCATCACCAGTGAAGCACAGGCCATTCACTCTGCCATTATGGGCGGTGTTTACTGGGTAAAGACAGGTAAGATATGGTAGCAGTGTATTTATCACCTAAAGACTTAAAGGAATATTTTTCTTATACAGTGACAATCATTCATCAATGATAAGTTTTTAGTGTCCATCAAAAACACGTCTCCCAGAAAAACTGGTTTCATTCTAATCGGCTCTTCTCTGAGCTGTTGACCCCCCTGGTTTGAATGCAAACAGACTTCAAACAGGAAAAACAGAAACTATTTATGCAGAATGTTGACCTTTTCCCAAGTGAGCCAAACTCAGCACTACCCTGAATATCTTGGAAGTCATTAGACATGACAGTTCGGAGGAAAACAAAGCTGTTTTTAATTAAAGCATATCTAGTGCATATAAACTGTATGTACCGCACCACTGTACAATAAATACTACATTGTGGGGTGAAAGATGGATAAATGTGGTATTGAGGTACTGAACTAGAACCGCTTCTCTGCCAATTAAATATTAACACACCAAAATCTCCTTGAAGTTAGCTGCACTCAGGAAAAATTAGGAAAAACGTTGATGGAAAAGAATAACGCCAACAATACCTGCCTCAGAGGAGGCTTTCGACTTGTCTCCATTGTGTTGGTCCAGAGTGAAGAGACTACCTGCAGAACGGCGCACATCCCATACTGTCACCTTGCTGTCTGCACTTAAGAAGGAAAAACAGGGAAATGACTTGTTTACTTTCTCTGCTAAAAAAAGATAGGTACTTAACAAAAATATCATTTGTGTTTAAATATTCCATTAACGGGACATAAGCTGAGGCTGATGCACTACAGACGAGCCGGTTTTTGTACCTCAGTGTTTGTTTTTAAAGGTCAGTTTTCTGTAGGGAATTAAAACAGTGCTCCATATGAGAATATCATACGTGTGTGTGTGTGTGTGTGTGTGTGTGTGTGTGTGTGTGTGTGTGTGTGTGTGTGTGTGTGTGTGTGTGTGTGTCTCTCCGTGCCAGTTGTTTTCAAAAATCACTTACACTCTTTGGGGACAGAAGTACAGTGATCCCAGTGGGTTAATTAGCAGGTCTAATGTGGCATAAAACAGGTGGGGACTGTATCTACCATATGCTAAACTGGCAGGCCTGCTAGAGTGCCACCGTGCTTTCTAGTAGTGTCCTGGTGCCATTATCCTTGATGCGGGGTTGCGATGTGGCCAGATGGCTGGGAAGTGAGATGACAAGAACTGCTGGGAAATTACATAGAAGGGATTGTCCTGTAGCTGGCATTTTACTTTGATGTGGCTCTGAGGGCAAACTAGGGTAGCCAAAAATGGCGGCAAAGAGAGCTTACCTGGCAGTGGCTAAGATATGCTCGTATCTGGGTGACCACCGCACAGACAGGACCTCTGCTCTGTGACCTGCGATGGCAAATATGTTATTTTCTTTCCACTGCGCAGGTGGATGAAAACAACAGAAAGAACAGAGTAAAAGCACTGTGATCAACTAACCCTGAAGAATATGAATCCGTGAACCGGACTTGAGGTCACATAGTTGGATTTTAGGATTTGTGGTGCCCACTGGAAACACAGAGACATAGAGATAGTTCAAAGATTAGACTATCTGATGATGTAAACAGTGAATAGGGGCACGCCTTTAAAAGTTTTCAATGTGAAATTCCCAATTATCCTTATCAATATGTAAAAGGTGTGTCTAAAAAATACTTGGAATTTGAGGTTCTAAGAGAAAGCGTATGATATTGTAAATATTGCTGTTTAGGAACAGATCCCCTTCAAACAGATTCCCTTGTGTCAGTGTCTTTCTAGATAAAACAGAAGGTATTCGGGGAGTGAGAGGGGGAGGGGGTTCATTCAAAACTGGTTTGACGAGCATCTGTAAAACCTCTAAGGAGGAGGGAATTGTTAAGGAACCAAAGAAAATAAAAGAGTTTGACACTGTGATTGTCTCTGAACTAGAAACAGGCGTGTCTAAGAGACTAGTTGTGTAAAGGACATGGAACACATTCTCCAGAAGGCAATAACAACCTGTTGGTCCAGCTCAGTGAAACAAGAAGACTTCTGCTGACCCACGTATGCAAAACCCCCCCTGCCCCTACATACATGTCAATTTCCTGAGAAAGCGCGTAGCCCCTTGCTTAGTATGACAAAGCAGTGACAGGATAACTAATGAGATTTGAGTTCAATGCATTTGAAAACACAATGACAGAAATGCAAGTGGCTACTGCAGCTGGTTTATTCTGTGTCACTGATATCAGCAAAAACTCACTGGGCTCACGCACGCACCTGCAATGAGACTGTGCTTCCTGGCGATTGGGGACAGGTGGTGACAGTAGACGTTGCCTTCGAACTGAAACACTTCAGCAGGCTGCAGAATCAAAGAGGGAGACAGAGAGAAAGAAAAAAGTCATTTAGGGTAGAAATACAGCAGTCTCTATATTTAGACCTGTTTGTATTTGCTTATGTTTGCCTCAGTGAAAATCTATGCAAATATACAACCACAGTCTTAACATTTAATAGTGTTATAAAGTCACTCTTTGAAGGGAAGGCGCTCTCAGCTTTAAGTAAAAATAAAAGGGCAATGCAGATCAGAGCTCAGAAGGCAGATCGCCTGAGCACCAGCGGCGGCTACAATGCAAATTCTTCAGCAAACATAAAAAGCCTCTCTGTGCTCCATCTGTAAGTGTGCGCCAGCACCCGCGTGGACTTAACCACTGGCTGCACACAGAGGAAGCTCTGTTTGCATAAAAATGCATCCACAATAATGCAAAACACACAATAATAGACAAACAGCCATCAGCAATTAGGAATTTAATAGGTACAACTGTGTGTGTGTGTTTGTGCGAAACACACAGGTTAAAACAAGTGAAAGGCTGACGGGTTCTTTTCTGTCCCTTCCCTGACCTTTTAAAGCTACTGTGGTGCCAGTGTAACTCTAGCACAGTTCAGAGCCTGCCATATGGGACAATGTGGCATAGAAAGGTAGAAAGCATGAAGCAGAAAATAAGAAACTGAGGGGAAGAGAAAATGAAAAGAACAAAAAGGGGGGGAGGGGAGCTATAAATTAGAATTTGATAATGAAATGCAACACATTCTCTGTGAGCTCTACAATAAATCCCACCTTTGTGAAGTTTTAATACAGCACTCGGTATTTATTGAGGATGCACAGCGAGGTGTTGATTTAGATCTGTATTAACTGAGTTTATGTTGGGTGGCACTATTACGCTTCCAGTATCTCTATTTTCGTTCATACCACTTCACACACATTTTACAGATGTGCCTGAAAAAACTAAGCTAGGTAATAAACTTGTTAGGCATTAAGCCTCTCTGCAACCCCTACTGGCCTTGCAGTGCAAGTGCATGAGTCTTTAGCTGGCACATGTGTTTAACTGTTAGCTGCCCGCAGCTGTTAACTTATGTATAAAAGCATGACAGAGTTGCTTAGGAAAAACCACAACTCCTTGCAAGACCTCCTCTTGCTCTCCTGGCTGATCTTAAGTCCTCGTTTTTCTAACCTCTGCTGTCAGTCTCCGTTTTATGTAGTGGGTTAAGAACCAGGCGATACAGTAGTGGATATGCCTTACCTTTAATGTCTCTGTGTCCCAGACTTTCATGGTCTTGTCAAAGGAACTGGACACAAACATTCCTGTGTCATAAGGATACCACTGGACTGTCTCTACGCTAAATTTGTGGACATAGCGGCTAGACCTAAAAACAAGAACAAAAACAAAAAACAAAAAATGGGGTGAAAGCAAATGTGTCAGGTTCATGTCAGGTTTTTGGTTTGGGGTTGACAAAAACCAGATACCGCAGGATGTTTTCTGTAATACGTGAGAAAAATTTCTCATGTAAGGTTAATTCTATAAATGTTGGGACGTGGATACAATTTTCACATTTTTGGCTCTTAACTCAGACAGCGTGAAACTGAAATAAAATAATCAAGATGAACCTGAAATCAACCTTAAATTGAAGTGGATGAATAAAAACTGAAGACTGGACTGAAGAATTATACACATTTTTATACACACAACCAAACAAGCTGCTTGGATGGCTGTAGGCTGTCTTTATTTCCTAATCAATTATGCAGGCAAAAGATGGGAAGTTGACTCCAAGGCTTTCTATGAAGCCTCAATAGTTTTCAGTGAAAGTGAAGCCGGCCATGCTCATTATGCAAAAATAAGCAAATTAATTAAAGCAATAGTGGGAACATTGAGAGTGGTCAAATCAACAGTGTTGTAGAATCTGTGAATAAAAGAACACTTAAAAAGCCACAGAACACAACAGTGGCAGATAATCACAGGCTCCTTCCCATTGTAAAAAAAAATCCCTACACAGCAACCAGCCATGCACAGAAACCTCTATGGAAGGTAAGCATATTATTATCAAACTCCACCATAAAGAAAAGATTTCACAAGAGCAAACTATGAGAGTTTACAACAATGAGTAAACAATTAGTACGGCTGGAGAACAGAAAGACCAAACCAGATCTAAAAACGCCAGACCCAATCAGGAATGTCGTTTTTTTTTTTTTTTTAGACCTGCGCATGAAAC
>VURO01005074.1:8369-21184 GCA_015108175.1 Pelvicachromis taeniatus | reverse complement strand
GAAAAGGGAGAAGGAGAAAAAAAAAAAAAGAAAAAAAAAAAAAACAAAGAAAAAAAAAAAAAAAAAAAAAACAAAAAAAAAAAAAAAATATCTTTTTTTTTTTTTTTTTAGACCTGCGCATGAAACTCAGATGAACCTGTTCCAAAATGATAGAAAAATGCAAGAAGAACGTTTTGTAAGTCTTGTAATCTGAAGCGTAGAACAACTTCTGCATTGTGACTCATGGAAATGTGTGGTTTCCAATAGCACTGGGTATCGGTGTTTATTGAGGACAGAAGCAGACTGATAAAATCTTGAATGGTATTGCACAGATATGATTTCTTTTCAGATTAAATAAAAAAAAAAAAAACTACTGAAGCAAGCTGGAAGCTTATTTATAATGAATAAGAGGAGTATTCTGTAGTAGCAAAATCAGTCTCCTAATCGCAACACTATTAAAGATGCATTTTATTTGATAAAGACAAAACAACTGTACACAGCTGCTGTAAAAGCCTGGCAAAACATCACAAAAGGAAACAATTCTCAAACCCATTCAACACTCATTCGTTTTAGTTAAAATTACGCCAATTTATCCAAATCCATCTGAGCTCCTAAAATTATGGGAACGAATTAAATAACAGCTGAAATTTCTCGGTGGTTAATAGATGAAGGTCTGCATTTTGATTGCATCTTGATTATTTCATTTCAGATTTACTGCGGTAGCACATAGGTCTCTTCTAGTTTCTGTGTATATTTTATACCCAAAACGCATCTAAGAAGCTGGAGACAACACTGTCCTTACAACCCGCGACAGAATGCTACTCTCTAGTGGTGAAATTAGTAAATGGGCTAACATTTACCTTCCTACTGTGCAGACTGCCTTGCAGGTGTACTGTGGTTTCCCACTGAAGTTCTCCAGGTCATAGATGACAATTACTCCATCTGCACCTCCAGACAGCATGCTGAACAACAGAATAGTGTCATCTGAAATGTTTCTTTTTTTTAAAACTTTGTCTTATAAAACTTGTAAAATATACACACAAATGGATTCAATCATCAAGCTCACCCTCTGAATCCAGAGTTCTGTCTTCATACTCACTCTACTGACTAAGAAAGATTGGGGCTTATTGTTAAAAATATCCATTTAATTCTAGAGCAAACAAGTCACAGTGAAGGAAAGTTTCAATACTATGAATAATTGTTCTTTCATCTAAGGGTTAAATGAGTGTTTAATATGATGTAAATATACTTACATTTTTATTTTACTTCGACTCAAGAATTTTATTGGGTTTTGCTTTGTTGCCACTGCTCTTATATGTTAATCTGTCTGGCTGAAATAAATTGCCCCTATGAGATCTTAAGACTTATTTCCCATATTTTTACAGCAACAACGGCCTTAAACAGATTAAAACACATCAAGCATTTGGGTAATGCTTTTGTGTTGTTTTACTTGATTCTGGTCTGAATTTTGACCATGTTTTGTAATACCTCTGTAAAATACTTGTGTTAAATTAATCCATTTTACTTACATACTTATCATTGAACCACTGACAGTGATTCTGCAGCATTTAAAAATATATACAGTAGTGTACATATACAAGGACTCAGTACCAAACCTAAATAGTTCTTTTAGTTATCTGCAATAATAATAATAATAACAATAATAATAATAATAACAACTCAGACCTGTTTTTAGAGAACCCAAGGTTTCTGTATACACAAAAGTTTAAGGTCAAAGCCTCAGTGAATAGTTGGCATTTCAACTATTTTATAAAAATGACCAGAGACAGGTTATTGTGGATCTCAGAGTGGAGCGAGATTAGCATCAGTGAAGACTGTCCTCCGAAAGCTCACAATGTAGAGTGTGTAGAAATTAAATATTACAACTTTCACAATCTATTGTTAAGATATTTATCTCTCAGCAAGTTATTTAGTCAGATCAATTTTATTTTGCTGCATGAGATTATTTTTTGTTGTTTTTATGCAACATCCCAATTACTGCAATACTGTAAGTATTACCATTATAAGGGGGAATATTAATGAATTATGTTATGAGCCTGTGTGGCATATTGGAATGGCAGTCTGGGTTCGAATCCACTGGCCGAATAGGGGTCTTTATATCTGGAGTTTGTATGTAAGAACTGTATAAGCGATTAAGAAAATCTGATAGATTAAGCTTTGTTTACTACGTCACTCAAACAGACTTACTATTTGCCCTCAACTGCTTCAATGTCAATGGTATTAATGCCATTTCCATGGATTCGGTCCACATCTCTGTCGGGATTCAACTGCAGGCCGAGGACCCTTTGGAAAGAGAATGATAACTGGGTTTCTTAAGTGAGTCACACAGATATTATAATGTTAATTATTAATTAACATTTATTAATTAACGAACACTGGCCAGACTAAGGTGCTTAACGCTAGCGTTAGTGTTCCTTTCTTTTGTTAAAATAAATAACAATTTCCTAAACATAACAAGACTGGTACAGTTTCCAGAGTAGTGTGTAATACAGGAATGCTAACAATAGTTAAAAACTGTTCTATAAACAAAAACTCATGGATGTGTATTAACTAACGATGCTTGTAATGAACATAATGTTCATATAGTACTTGTATAATTTCGGTTTCATAGTTGTATTAGTCCAGAGCTTGCTGTGGATTTCTTCTTGCTAGTTATGTTTATAAGAGCTCCTCTCTCACCTTCTCGTTGATTCCGCTCGTCTTAGTCTCAGAGGGTCATCCAGACCAGCCCGCCTGGCTGTCAGAAAGCCCAACATAGCTTCAACATGAAGACAACTTCTTTCTCTTTTAACAGTTAGCCAGTATTTAAACCGCGCTACAGTTCAAAAGCTAACATGTTAGCCACAATGTAGTGACTTTTTAATCCAAAGTAAGTCTCGGGACGTTCTGTAAAACATTACATTATATGAAATAGCAAAATATCCTATTCAAACACTTCCATCGTGATATTTTTACCATTCGTTGCTTATAATTCAAAGAAATTCAAGTGGCCTCTCAATTCAAAACAAGTAGCCGCCATGTTGGATTGTAAAGCATTCAACTACAGATGCGATGATTGGTGGGTCCGATACTGTCATCCAATCACAAAATAGTTTGTTCATTCTGTTTCCAACCCATGAACACTTGCATAAACGACCACCGTGAGAGGACAAACAGCGGACAGAGCTGCATTAAACTGTATTTATAGATACACACACATACACAGGGCCTTGAGCGATGAGCAGGATTGCTGCTATCCTACGGCGTGCCTTCGGAGTGGTACGCGAGCACGTCGGGACCGATCATTTGGGGAACAAATATTACTTAATCCCAGAGCAGAAGACATGGACAGGTAAACTAACATGTGTGCTAACATTAGCATCTACCGCTTTAACAACTGTCCTCGCTGCTTCTTTTGCTGTTAAATAGTTATCATAAATTAATGCTAGTTAAGTGCCCCTGCATGTGACATGTCTTCTTTCTCTGTATTGAGAAGTTTGTTTTAGCCATGTTAGCCTTGTAGTATTATAAGATTGCCGCTAGATGGCGGATCAGTCTTAATAACAACACTGTCATATTGGATGCAAGATTTATTGGATATAGTGAAGGAGGACCTGCACAGAGGTGCGTTGACACTGGAGGATAGTTACGGATTGCGTGCAATGCAGGTAGATGATTCGCTGTGGTGACTCCAGAAGAGAGCAGCCGAAAGAAGCAGAAGAAAAAGAAGACGTCCATGCTGCAGTAACTGCATTTAAGGTTTTTTGGCAGATAAGTTTTCTGTGATGAGGTTATATAAGGTCATTATCCCCTGGATTAGTTTAAATATCTGGGGTCAACCATGCAAAGCAATGGAAAGTGCACAAGACAGGTGAAGAAGGGAATGCAGGCAGGGTGGAGTGGATGAGGCACCTTTCAAGGGTTGATTTGTGACAGAAGGATAGCAGCAAGCCTGAAAGGGAAGATTTACAAGATGGTAGTGAGATCTCATGTGAGAGGTGGTGTGACAGAGAAGATTACTAGGTAAAGAGTGGAATGGAGGTGACCCCTGAAGGGAGCGGCCGAAAGACGAAATAAAAGGAGACGAGGCAGACAGTGCAGTGAGGTTTTTGGCTGTTCCACTGTTGCAGATGAAATTGTTACTCGACTCTGTGGTGAGGATTTATAAGGTCATATATCCCTTCTGAGACGTGGCAGTTCTACGGTATGTAACGCTCAAGCCAAGCAGTAGAACTGTGTCAGGCCTGTGGGATGCCAGTGCTGTCCTTCACACCCTCTCTGACTGACTTAAAAGGCGAACAACATGCCTTGCAAGTCACAGAGCAGGGCTTTTGTCTGCCTTGGACATGATACTGCTGATAAAACATCACTTATTGATACCAAAGGATTTTTCCAGAATCACTGCATCTGAGCAGGCTTTGCTCTCCTACACAAACTTGTGTTTGTCTCCCTCTCTTGGTCCCACATTTTACAGGCTAAATGAAGTTCTTCTTTCACTTGCACGGGTGAATAGTCACAAAAAAACAAAACAAAAAAACCCCCAAAATGAACTGCTTGTTTGTCTGCATTTGTTGTTTTGCTGAAGAGGAGCGAATACCTGGCAGGTTGCAAGCCTGCTTTCTTTTTTGACTGAACTTGACTTTGTGCTTCACCTTTTCTCAGCAGTTTGCGGGGAAACCTGCACCTATCTTGTATTTATAATTCATTACAAGGCCGCTTCTCTACCCCCGGCTGTCAGACTATTCAAATGAGACATCACAGCAGCCCATTTTTTTGGCACGCTACAGGAAAAAGTGTTCACTGTCCCATCACAATGATTGACAGAGTAGAGAGGCTAGTTGGCTTATAGGAAAATTGGTACCTAACAGACACCATCATGACTGCCAGACAGTCACCTATACAGTCTTGTATATACATTCATAATAAACATAAAGGAATATATGGCAGACACATTTGCTTCCTTTTATTTCTGGCACTCAGCCTGTCCAGCCTTGTGGAACTAAAGCAGATGCATTATTCAGTCCATATGTTTCGCTAAAGCGAGCTCTTTTTGATCTTAAACTGATAGGCCAAGCATGGGCTTTAGGTTCTTTAGGCACGGACCGCGGGGCTTTCCACTGCAGCACACGAGTAGCAGTTGATGCAGGTGAGGTGGTCATCCTCCGCCTTCTTCTTCGCTTCACTTTGTTCACCCCTAGTGCTCCCTCCATCCACCTCTACCTTTATCCATGCTTTCCTGGCTCCATTTTCTACCTCTCTCTCAGTCTGTTATCTTTAGAAATCTGGGGCATAAGCAATCCTGACAGCCAGGGGTGGTTTACATAGTAGGATGGTAATGGTTTCTAAGACAGAGAAGCAAAAGCAAACGTCTTTTTTATGTGCATCTATCCGATCTGATTTCAACAACTTCTTCTTAGGTTGCCCTTCTTATTTGCGTTCACATAGCCCTTCCTTCCCTCGCCCCTCCCTTTCATCGCTGCCACTGGATTTTTTTCCTCCTTTGAAGTATTTCCAGTGAAGATTTCTATTCAAAACAGTGGAGCATTTCAGCAGTGAGGAGGGCTAGACCCAGCAGAGAGCTTTCTAACCCCTTCTCCTCAGATGCTGCTCTTCATCAAAATGAAAAAGCCTGGGTCTGAAGCACTTGCCTTGAGAGAGAGAGAGCGAGAGTCTCTGTCTTTATAAAAAGGTCGGGCTATAAAGGCCTACCGTGTGCTGCTGCTTCATAGAAAGAAATGCGCTATAGGCTGTGGAGGCCCAGCGATTGTTGTCTGTGGCAGAGCTACTAGAGAGCTACTGGCAATCTGGCCATTGGTCTTAGAAGGTCTTTGCTTCGGTGTTGTCTCCACAGAGCTAAGTAGAGAATCTATATTCTTTCTTTCTGTGTGCGTCTCTCCCCCGGGCCCGGCTCTTCCCCACGCTGCATGGGGCTCCATGTCATGCTGCCCAGATGAAAGCAAAGCATTCTGTGGATGGGCTCATTTGTCTTCGGCAGTGGGCCTGCAGCTTTGACGCCTGCCTTCCCTCCCTTTATTTAGTAAGAGAGGCGCGCTGACATTATCGGCCGCTGCAGGCACATTTGAAAATAATTGCCTGTATGATTGCTATTTTTCTTACCTCTTTGAGGAGGTGTAGCCTTTGTCTTGGAATCAATGGCTGCTCAATACTGGACAGGGGAAAGGCAGTTTCCTTTCATGTCTCAGTGAAAAGGATGTATTTTTAGCGCTATTCATTTTCGCAGTGTGTGCCATGCAGTTTTAATCTATTGGTCCTCTACGCTGCATGGAGAATGGAAGAGATTCAGAGGTGCGCCACGCTGTTGCAGAGAAAAGATGCATTGACTTGTCGTCCTATCACTATCCCTCTTTCTTTGTCTATTATTTATTTGATTCCCCAGCTCTGTTCTATGAAGTGAAAAACTGAAAAGGCCTCAGTTCTGCTATTTCAGGATGGGCGACTCTGGGGACCGAGGGAGGAGGTGTGCGCTTTTTGCACTGGCGTACGCGTTTGTGATTGCGTGTACATGTGTTTAAGTGAAATGACAGCTACACACTTTGTGTACTATCCGATTTGTATTTTTTTTTTAAAAGAAGAAGATCTGCCATTGTGTGTTTTCTCTCCACTTCATGCCCTAACACACTTAAGACAACAACAGATGGCTGTGTGTCATCAGAGCGTTGATTCAAGCCGCATATTTCCACGGAAAGGAGTCACAGCGGAGAGCGACGAGGGTCCAAATGGCTGTTTATTCTGCCACGACTCATCCCCAGGGTGTGATGAAGGAAGGTCTACCCCACAGTAGGACACCAAGTCGGTGTTTGCCACGGTGCAGCTACGTCCAGAGACGCCACAGTAAATCACGCTAATTGATCAGCAGCTTTGCAATGCTCGCGGTTTAAATGAAGGTTGTTTAATCATTATAGGCTTTAGCTCATCTTGGTGTATACTGGCAGGGTCCTTCTAGGCATTTTAATGTCTCTAAAAATGGCTGCCAAGTGTGTATTTGTATGTGTATCTGGTTGTACATCATGGAGTGGCTTAACTACTTCATTAAAAAGGCATTTGAAAGGATAGAGGCTGAAAATGAGAGATGGGAACATTTATTTTCTATGGCGGAACATTTCAAGTGGGCCTCGATCCAATATTAGGGGTTTAAGTGGCATTTCGCAGGTCCATTAACCACTGCCTATCTGCAATAGGCCTGTATCTGTAATACATTAAGTCTGAATATCAATTGCATTGTTTTCACATCATCCAAATGGACATTTTGCCAACAGAAGATGAAAGACAGCAAAACTGATTTTAAAGAAATGTTGCCAGATGTGATTCACATCCAGCACGGTCACATCTCTGTGCGGTAAGATAGCCAGCGAGGTGTTTTGACACCTCGAGGGTCTTTGTCGGTCAGAAACTCAACCAGGAAGGCTGACAGACAGGCCAGCGCACGAGCAGCCTGCCACTGCTCATTCAATTCAGAATATTTTAATAAAGCAGACAGGCAGAGAGAAATAAGGCGAGGAGTATGGAAGAAAAGATAAGGGCAAGGGAGACTCGTGGAGGGTGGAGAAGAAGGTGGGTAACGGGAAAGTGAGTGACAAAGAACAAAGGGAAAGCTGACATATGGGGTGAAATTATAGAGTGTGGGGAGAATGGAGAGAGTAAAAGTGAAAGAAGGGTATCCTGACAGAAAGAGGGTGAAATGAGTGGGTGGAACAGGCGGGCAGATAGAGGGGGAGAGAGGGAAGGTGGGGATAGGTTAATGCAGAGAAATAGTGGGGGGACTGAAGGTGCAATGGAGGGAAAAGGAAGGGGGCTGGATGGGAGTGATGCAGGTGAATAGAAAGGGGTGGACAGCTTGGTGTATGGACATCACACAGATGGGCCTCTTAGGAGCAGCTGAGATAGCAAGGGGTTCCACGCCGCTCCACAGCCTCACAAAGGACGCTGACTTCCTGGCTCACCACATTCCTTTTTTATAACCCACTGGGCAGGAAGGAAACTTGAATTTGGGTGGTCTTGGGCAGACGGGGCCACAGTATCTCCACTAGCCTTAAGCTTTTAGTTAAAAAGCTTTTAGTTAATGCGTTACTACTTCGATATGAGCTGTTCTCTCCTGTTACAGCAGTGAGGCGCTCCTAGCCTCAGCGGGATCGACGGCAACGGGGACAAACAGAACGAGGGCTGAATGGAACTGAAAGCAGTGGCAGGAAGCCTACTTTACACCTAAGCTCCTCCTCCCAGCAGAACTGATGCAAAACGGCAACTGGCCTTTTCCCTCTAAACTGCATCCTGCATCACTTGGCTAATGGGTAACCATGGTTACAGGCCTCATACATCCCCTCCATTTTTTCTTTTTTCCCAGGGAAAGAAATTGGAGTGAGGGAGTTTGTGGCGTGGGGGGGGGGCTGTCCATATTGGTACCTGCTTGCCCTTGTATCACTGATGCTTATCGGATCACTCCATCTTCATAAAGCTGTCCATTACGATGCACATACTGGTCCCCCATTCCTCTCCAGCAGCATGGAGAGGAACAAACGACGCTCGAATACTGCTCGCTGCTTCAGGGTGGTTTTTTTGTTTGTTTCTGCACTGAAGCAGGCCTAAAAATTATTTCGCCTTCTACAAGCACGAGAATTAGAAGGAAAATAAACAAACACAAAGCCTCTTTTTGCTGAGATGTTGTTGCAGTCAGAACCTTTTGGGTTTTTTTAAGCCTCCATTGCTATCTATTCAGACCCACCAAGCCGGGGTCAGATGCAGAGAGCTCATTCAGCTGCATCCTGTCTACGTTAAAGGACCCTCATTACCCGGATGTTGCTAATCGAAGTGCGTTCCCTTGACATCCGCGTCTGTAATGAAAAACAGAGTGCAGGAGAAAAGTGTGCAGTGGAGGCGACAGCACAAGATGCCTGGAATGACATTGTGGAGGTGAAAAACCTCTCAGGTCGCCCTCAGCGGTACTCACCTGGGAGCATGTGTGTGTGTGTGCGTGTGTGTTGATGGAGTTTAGCGGGGTGTGTTCAGGGTTCAGAGAGCAGCCCTCGGAGCGCATCATGTCTTATTTTAACGAGTGGGAAGGATTGAAGTGTGGCTGCCACAGCAACCCCCCGTCACCTCCCTTCCTTCTTTCCTTCCTTCCTTTTCCTCTCCCATCCCTCCCCCACAGGTTCCACAGCTAGGCTCACAGATGAGTCGCGTTCAGACAGGTGAGATGGCTCATGAATATTTATGCGGTGGGATTTCATTCCTGTTGCCGCTGGCCCCTCCCCTTCTCCAACGCAGCGCTGCGTTTGTCCTTCACGGTAAGAGGCAGCGTCCTCGCTCCTGTCCCTCAGGTTAATCTGCCTGCTCTCCAGCCAGTTGTGCGTACGCACGCGCGTCCGTGGGTGTGCGCATTTGACTGGTAAGTAGGTTTCCCCTAGTGAGTGATGAGAAGGCAGACCTGTCACAAGGGGGCCCGTCGAGATGGAGAGCTCCTAACACCCTTCATACCTCACTTTCTCTCTCTAAAGGTGGGGGAGTAGGTGTGTGCAAGGCTGCAGTGCGAAGCAGAAAGATGGCTTACACCTGGTCTGATGACTGTATGTGTCAGGAATCCTAAAGTCAATAGACTTCAGTAAAGCACACACTAACACCATGTTACTGAGATATTTTAGGTACAAACAGAGAAGAATGTGGATGATATGAAGAGATGATTTGTAAATATGGTCATTTTTATTGTTGTTGGCACTTGGATTATGTTACATTAAGTCTGTATGCACTAATTGTAGTTCTAATACTGCGTCTTCTTATATGAGCTGTTGTAAAAGCAGTATGGCAGTATTGTTATGTCCCGTGTCTCTGTGTGTGTTGTTTCATTTCATAGCCGTACAAGAACAGTGATTACCTACAGAGGGAGATTCACTATATCAGACTGACACACCTCGCCTATGTGGTGGGAGGATCGGTCGTGTTTCATAGATATATGTACACACTGTATTTGTTATTTAAATGCGGGGATAAAGGCCATGGTGGAAGGGGTTTAGTCACGCTGAAAAAGCAACAAGACAAGAGGACAGCCATGTTGGAGTGTGACGGAGAGTAAAGGGGGAGGATACAACCCGATGGAGACAGGGAGAGACAAAGTGGGTGCCTCTCTTTATGCTTATTAGCCAGGCATTAGCTGCAGCTAAGCACATTGCTTGTGGGGACTGTAATATAATTGTACCATTTTTGTCTGCTGCCACCCACACCCCATGCAAATATGGATATGATCTGTTCATAATTAGCATACCTGTTAAATGCATTTGTTAGTATTGCCTGGAGAGCACAGCATTTTTGCTCGCTGGCAGTTGTTTTTGTTGTGCTATCGCGCGGAGGGGTTCGAGGAAACAATTTCTCAGAAGACATTTTAAGGCCTATATGTAAACATGTAAATAAGTGCGAATGTGTTTTTTTTTTTTTTGCACATTGCTCGGCCTGCTTTTGCTGTTTTGGGGGGTTGGAAGTATGCAGTGTTTTGTCAGACCTGGATACCACTAAAATACAGCTGCAAAACTGGAGCCTGTGGGGCCCTATAGTGACAATCTAGTGGGAACCAAGGCGGAACCAAAGCAATAGTAGCCTAATTAGATGACCTGATTACTATATAGGCTGGATAAAGTATGGAAAGGAATAATTCTCATAAGAAATAATTACAGAAGGGCACATGGATGAAAAATGCTTTTGTCTTACCCAAAACGAACTTGAGCGGGATAAATACATTTCAGTGACACAAGTGAAGCAACCACACAGTCGACACTTTCTTCTTCTTCTTCCTCTGATTTTTTCTTTTCAGGATGCCATCATTTATCCATCCCAGTGCCACTGCTATCTGTTATGGCTGAAGTAAACATTAAGGCCATCAGTCTGCAGTGTGCATGGAGGTGGTTGCCTCCATTTGTCCATGTCCAGTCAGCTGCGGAGAAACTGTGATGGATTCCTGACAGATTGTCTGTGTTTTGGAGCGTGTTGTTTTTCCTTGCCCATCCATTTCTCTCCTTCTAGCCATGTTTGCCATGCATCATCACTCTCCCTCCTTCCACCTCCTCCTCCTTTTGCCTCATCATTTCTCAGAGGGGCGGAAGCGATAGGATAGACACCCGGCTACCTGTGAGGAGAAGCTATGGAAACACAGCGCTTGTTATTAGAGAACACTGTGTGACGCTCTGTAGCACCACCCAAAGACATAACACACAACTGGGTCTTTTTCTTAATTCTCTTGCTCTCTCGCTCTTATTCTGCCTATATCGCGCTCCTTTGCTCCTGCCACCATCTCCATGTCATTGTGTGCCAGCCCGACTTGTCTAATCAGCAGATTTGTCCAAAATAATTGGCGGTGGCCTTGCTGCTAGCGAGCGTTGTGCTGTATACAGATAGGGAAAGGAGCACTTAATATTCCACGCAGCTCGTGCCTCTCCTGTTCTCTGTCATATCTGACCTCTTTTGTCTCCCGCTCTGCTTGATGTTGATTTTGGAGGGCATTGTTAGCTGGAGAGCTGTGATTGGAAGAGGTTGTCAGTGAGGGGGTCTGTGGTTGGTTGGTTTAAAGGAAGGCTGATTTGCATAAAGGCTTAGCCCAGATTTGGAGCCACTCAGCAAGATCTGAGGAGAAGGGCCCGAGGGCCGCGAGGTAATCATCCATGGCCTGTCACGGCGCTGTCATCCCTCCGCGTGTTTGTGTGTCTGTCTGCATGTGTGCGTCTGCGTGAGCAGGAGACTGAGAGCATTGTGTCTGCGCTTTGTGTTTGTCCTGTAGTCTTTCGCGTTTAGTGTGCATCGTTGCTGGGCGTCTCTATCTCACTCTTTCTCATGCTGTCTTTTTTTTGTTTTTTTCTTTGTTTTTGTTTTTTTTCCCCAGGAAGGATTGTCCGTGCCAGGCGAATGGTAGAAGCAGCCAATACTAAAGAATATGAATATATGGAAGGCAGCATTCCGATAGAGTGGGACGGTAAGTCTGGGCAGCAGCATCACTGTTATATATTTTAACTATCACTAACACGGAAGGAGTGCAGTATTTTAACTATCACTAACACGGATAGATGGCAGTGTTTACAAAAGAGCCATACGGCAGAGTTTATATAAAAGGGAAAAAAAGTGCTGCTCAAATAAACTGGAATGACATATTCATAGTTGCATCTTTTGGGGCCTTGGCTAATCCACTGAATTTTCATGTTTTTTTTTGTTTTGTTTTGTTTTCCCCGAACTGCAAGATGGAATTGGGGGGGCGGGGTTGCGAAAAGGGTATTAATGAGTTTATCAAAGATGCCTTCTGCTGGTGTTATACAACCGCACCATAAAATAGTGTTTCAGATTTCTTACAACTGGATACAAACTGTTCCCTCTGTCTCAGACTGGCTTTATCCACCTTAAACCCCTCATCCTGCTTCGCCCCATCCCTCATGCATTTTCATCAGGATGCAAATAAGAAAGGGATAAAAGAGGCCCAGAATCCCTGTGCTAGCTGGAGGAAGAGTTACAAAATCTCTCTCGCTCTTTCTTGCTGGCTCCCTTTACCCTTCTGTGCTGTGCAGCCAGCTCAGCCAAAATAGAGCTTCTTAAAAAGAAGAAGAAGGGGGGGGGGGGATGACAGACAGACAGACACAGTTCTGCTCGGGAGGAAGAAGAAGGACAGAGGTATTGATGAAGAATGACAGAGTGTGTACTTTCAAATTCAAAGATCAGAGCAGATCCCCACTTTCACCTCTGAGACGCAGAGCCCGATGGCCCTGCTCTGCCTACACTAAAGCAGTATTAGTGTTTTGAGTTTTCCTTGTGTATAACTCCGGATGTTTTCCCTATAGTGTGCTAAGTAAAAT
>VURO01005072.1:0-11417 GCA_015108175.1 Pelvicachromis taeniatus | reverse complement strand
GAAATTATATATTTCAGCTGTATCGTACTCAGAATTATTGCTTCAATCAAACACTCAATGCATCATGGGAGTCCCCCAGCAGTCTGAACATATCGCAGCATAACTAAGGGAGGTGTCAGGGTCACCTGATCCAGCCCTAACTATATGCTTTAGCAAAAAGGAAAGTTTGAAGCCTGATCTTAAAAGTAGAGATAGTGTCTGTCTCCTGAATCCAAACTGGGAGCTGGTTCCATAGAAGAGGGGCCTGAAAACTGAAGGCTCTGCCTCCCATTCTACTTTTAAATACTCTAGGAACAACAAGTAAGCCAGCAGTGTGAGAGCCAAGTGCTCTAATGGGGTGATATGGTACTACAAGGTCATTAAGATAAGATGGGGCCTGATTGTTTAAGACCTTGTATGTGAGGAGCAGGATTTTGAATTCTGGATTTAACAGGGAGCCAATGAAGGGAAGCCAATATAGGAGAGATATGCTCTCTCTTTCCAGTCCCTGTCAGGACTCTGGCTGCAGCAGGGACTGTTTTTAAATTGCAATATGTAGAAAACCTGCTGACCTCGGTCCTTCGAGTGCTGTAAAGTAAATATCTGATCCTGTGGCTCAGACATGTCAGTAATTCACATCAGGAAAATGAGAGAGAACCGAAACCTGCTGTTTGATTTGGAGTTGTTGCATGGTGTCATACCGGGGCTTGGATTGCCTTCAGCTGGTATAAAGGAATAATCTGTAGGTTGTTTATGAGAAACTAGAATCTACAGACCTCCAAATATTTCAGGGACTTGAAGCGTCCGTCGTTGTGTGCGTCCCTGAGCTCCATGTTCACAGCAGATTTTAACCCTCAAACATCCTGAAGGCTGAGCTCTGGGAGTTTTTGGAGAATCAAATTTTAAAATGTGAAAGATGTTTAAGGTTTTTGTTTTTTTTAATCTCTGACCAAGAGGCCAACATGCAAAAAAAATCCAAATTTTTAAACCTGTTTGTTCTCTCATAACCGTCATTTAGGACCAAAGTAACGGGAAAGTTGACCCAGATGTGGCCCACATCTGCAGTTTTCTTTAGGCCTCCGCTCGTCCTCCTTGAACGAGCATGGCAGGTGTGCGGTGACTTGCTGTGTTTTAACCTTTGTTTCCCCTCGTTTCCAAATTCCTGCCTTCTTTTATTTAATCTCGCGTTTCTTTGGGCTCCAGATTTTTCTGCTTTGCATTTCTGTGAATCACTTTGTGACGTTTATCTGTGAAAGCTGCTTCTCACGGCAGTTTAGGACTAAAGCAGTGAAATAATTTCCCAGTTTAAATCTTGCCACATGCTCACATTTCATTTCCTGGTTTATAGATTTTATCCCACAAACTCCTCTGTGAACCTTTTAAACAATATCCAGACCGCTGACATTCACCTGGAAATAAATTAGTGAGAAAACGGATGCGATATTCAGATTTCTGTTCTGAAAAATTATCCAAATGAGTGCCAATTTAATCAGATAAAGCTTCATTTGCATGTTTAAAATTAACATTTCAGAAAAACATGAAACACAAAACGTCATTCGCGGGATTCAGCTGGGAAAGTTTGACGGTGCAGGCTGCGGTCGTGCTGCACGTCCAGATGCAAATGTCAAACAGACGAGGTGTTTGTTCAGATTAGCCAGAGCAAACACACACACACACACACACACACACAGTGTTATAGCCTGCAGCTTCTGCTCGGGGTGTTTTAATCAGAAAATGTTTGTGTGTATTCAGGCTTTATTTAAGTCTTCATGTTTGCACCTTTAACCTCTGGCAGCAGTTTTTTCTCCACTGATGCAGTCAAAGAGAGCGGCTTTGCATGATTCACGATTCAAAATAATCCGTCTTTATGTTACACTGAACCGTTACTAAGCCTCTCCCTTCATCCTGCCTGGAACAAGCTGTTTTAGCTCCTCCTCATGACATCACAAGTATCCAAGTTTAGAAAAAACTGACAAACTGAGTGGTCAGAGCAGCAGGGATCACTGAACATACACTGAAGTCATTGCTCCAAACTAACTCAGCTCTGTGTGTGTGTGTGTGTGTGTGTGTGTGTGTGTGTGTGTGTGTGTGTGTGTGTGTGTGTGTGTGTGTGTGTGTGTGTGTGTGTGTGTGTGTGTGTGTGTGTGTTCAGGTGAGGACAGCAGTCCGGAGAACCTGCTGCTTCACGGTCCGTTCTCCAGGAAACCCAAACGGATCCGGACGGCGTTCTCGCCCTCGCAGCTGCTCCGCCTCGAGCGAGCCTTCGAGAAAAATCACTACGTGGTCGGAGCCGAGAGGAAGCAGCTGGCCAGCGGGCTGTGCCTGACCGAGACGCAGGTAGGCATCATGGGAAACCGAGCAGGCGTGATGGGAGGAGGAGGCAGATTCAGCAGAGAAAATGATGGATTCACCATTTAGGAGAGAATTTAAAAAAAAACTGAAGGGTGAATTTAAACGAGATGAACGGATGAAAATCTAAAAAAGCATCAAAACGCGAATGAATACATGAGTCAAAAGCAAATGACCTTTTAAAAATATATGAATCTGTCAGATTCTAAGTTTAATGAAAAGTAAGGAATGAATGGATGAATAAACAACAAAACACTTACATGAAATGAAATTTCTTCAAAATAAAAATATTTTTGGAAAATATGAATGAATGAAAGTTCAGATTAAATCTTCCTCCTGAAATATTAGTGGATGGATGAATGACTGAGGCATGAACAAGTCAATAATAACAGTCCACAGTGAAACAACCCCCCCCCGAATGAATGAATGCAACATCTATAATAAAATATATGAATTCATTAAAATAAAAACATAATAAAAACCCTGAAAACACATGAATGAATGAATGAATGAATGAATGAATGAATGAATGAAGTGCAAAAAAACTTTATTTTACTACTCGATCTATGAACGGATGACCTGAAGCAGAGAAATGTCCTTTGGATGAAAGCATCAGTTAAATTAATTCATTCTTGCTGTTTTCAAAAATCCACATAAATAAATGAATGAATGACGATGTTTTAGAAAAAAAGTTAAAGCTCGAGAGTCCATCCTGTGGACGGATGAGTGAATTAATGAACTTTTTAATGAACCACACAAATTTTGGCGTGTTTGTGAAAAAACATCTAAACGGAGCGCAATGATTTCTTTCAGGACAAATGAGTGAATTCATGAATAAATTATTGCCTGATGGATGGATGGATGGATGGATGGATGAGTGGGTGAATAGATGGATGCGTGGGTGGATAGATGGATGGGTGGATGGATGGATGAGTGGGTGGTGGAAGGATGAGTGGGTGAATAGATGGATGGATGGATGGATGGGTGATGCTAAACTGCCCAGAAAAAATGATATTTGACATTATAAAATATAAAAAACTAAAGTGGGAGAACAAGAAGAGGTGAATGAGTGAATCTGTTAAATAAAAATACTCACAGTGTGCGTTTGGGATTTGAACCTGTAACCCTGCCTGTGTCCGTGCCTTGCGCGCCGAGCTCCTCGCCGCCCGTCGGGACGATGCTCTGTCTGGCGTCAGGCTGCTGGCGGGGATCCAGCCCAGAGGAATGGCGGGGGGAGGAGTGATTCGACGGTTAGTCAGCTCCCGCCGCCTTTTCTCAGGGCTGATCGACAGTGTTTGTCATCGGGTCGGCGCGGCGATACGTGCCCTGACGCCAGTGAATCACACACCTTTTTTTATGAGCTAATTTCACAACAGAGGACAGGAAGACAGGCAGTGAGTGATCCATCAATCAGCTGGGAATCAGCCAGCAGCGGTTATTAATCGCACGTAAATCACAGCTCTGTGCAGGAACGATGGCGTCGCTCCTGCATGACGTCTCAGGAAACATCAGCTTCAATAAACAGCCATCACCACAACGCCACTGTTGGGGGGCCGACAGCGGGAGTACTTCTTACAGCGAGAACACCTCGAGGGCAAGTTGGTCTTACAGGAGTGTCAAACATCCGGCCCGTGGGCCACTTCAGGCCCGCGCTATAATTATATCCGGCTCATTGGTATGTGGGAGCCAAAACTTCAGCCCTGCAGAGAATCCATGCAGGCAGGAGACTTTACTTTGATAGGCACACCAGGCAGCCAATCACATGCAAAGACAGACTGGCCTCATTTAACTCTATTTTTACAAGTTCTACAGCTTTCCCTCCCTTATGACCACTCATACCACACAAAGTAATTAAGCACTAAACAATTAAATGACAGAGAAGTTTCCGTTTTTCTACTTTCTACTGTAGAAATTTCCGAGAACAAAAACCTGGACAGTGTGGGCGATGAGCTGCCAGAACTTTTTACATAATTTTATTTCTTACAGTCCAACGAGTCGTGCTGACAGAGTTCTTTCTGTGTCACAGCAGCTTTTCCTTCATCGTGCAGAAGCAGTTAAATAAATGGGGCGTTTCACTGGTCCACTGATCACAGTGGGCTGTATGTAAAAACGAGTTTGTGCTCATCGAGGTCACAGGTCACGGCAGACTTCTATATAACCTGAACATTTATCGCTCCCTGGTGGCCATCACAAAGAAAGCAGGGTTAAGGCGCCGCCGCACTGGCTTCACTTTTCAGACATGGAAGGCGCCTCGAACCAGATGGTCCAGCAACGTTCTCCAGTTCCTGCTGGTGAAGCTCGAGATACAGAGCCCAGCGACCCCCAGAAGCATGATGTGGTCGTCCTGCTGTTCAGATCATAGATGTGATATCAGCTGGAAGAAGCTGACGTGCTGCTGGAGAAGCTGTTAGTATCTTCATGGGGATGGAAGAGAGATCGAGTGGCTGGTTAAATGACAGCTTTGGTCAAAGTCCAGCCCCTCACAGGTTAGCCGTGAAGCTTCGTGTAACCTCCTGAGGAGCCTGATAATCACGTTCCTCTGCCTCATCTGGAGACTAATGAGCTCCTGACTTCCATTTCGTTTGCGACGAGTGTGACCTGCTGGTGCGAGAACCCAGCAGGAAAATCACGTCTCACGTTTCTTTTTATCTTCGACTGCCTTCTCGTCGAGAGCTCGAGGATCCGATATTATTAAAGTGTCAACCGAGGCCTTTGGGAACGACGTGTTTCATGTCAATCTGGATCCCGCCATCCAGATTTAGTGTCGATTCAGTCGGCAGATTGTGCAACGTGAACTCGCAGCCAGCTCGACGAGTTTTAACAGTTCTGCGTGTCACGGCCGTGTTTTACCAGCGTAGAGGTTTTAAATCACTGCGAGGCTCGAACACGTGTATCATCAGCAGCACAGGATTCCACAGAGTCGCTCTCAGAGCTCTCAGGTATTTATTTAAGTAATACCTGGAGTACTCGTCACGTGTGCAGAGCAAACACACCTTCACTTTGCTGTGCAGTACCAACTTCTTTAAATCTTCTCCTCGGGAATCTGGACGTCCATCTTTACTCTGCTGTTCTCGTGTCATTTACGGACTTCCATCTCTCCACTCTTTATTCAAATGGACGTTTGTGTGTTTGCAAAACATGAATAAAATCAGTTTTCTGTAGATTTTTCTGTGTGAAAAGAATCCAAACCACAGGAGCGATTTTACAAACCACAGGAGAGAACAGTTTCTGAAGGTTCAACGTGTTGGACTGTTCAGAGTCTGATTCCTCCAGAACCCTCGAGGGGATAAGAAACAGTACAGGTATCAATCAGCAGGTATCAGGCAGATACCTGCTGATTGAGTTCACTTTATACTAACAACTGAGATCACTTTATTAAAATGTTATTTCTTGTCCATAAATTTATGATCAACAACCAGATTTCTAAAAAATTAAAGAGTTCTCTCCCTCAAACTTTTCTACTTTGAATTAAAATCTAAATAAAAGAGGTTTTTCTTTCTGCACTGCAGGTAATAATGACTTTACTCAGGTGTGCTCAGCCCTACCTGTGTCTCTGTGTGCAGGTGAAGGTGTGGTTTCAGAACCGCAGGACGAAGCACAAGCGTCAGAAGTTGGAGGAAGAGTCTCCTGAAGCTCAGCAGAAGAGGAAGGGCAGCCAGCACGTGAGCCGCTGGAGAGCCGCGACGCAGCAGGCAGGCGGCGAGGACGTGGACGTCATCAGCGAGGACTAGGGCGCGGCGATTGCACTGTCACAAAGCTGTCGATGCACACACACACACGCACACACACACACACGCACACACACACACACACACACACACACACACAGATAGAGAAACTGCCCCAGGGTCAGCAGAGCTTGAACACACCTGCAGGACTTTAAGGTGTGTTCAGGCACCTCAAAAGGTGCACAGCTTTTATTTTGAAAGGCACTCCAATATCAGCAAGTTTAGCATCAGGACAGTCAAATCCAAATGTGCTTTTTATTTACCAGGATGTAAATAAGTTCACGTTTAACGTGATTTGAAGTCACGTGAATAAAATGATTTGTCATCCAGGTAAAATAAACCGGGCGGATGCGCCGAAGCTTTCGGTATTTGGGACATTCACACCAAACTGAGGCAGCTTCAGTTCACACGAAACGCAGTGTGTGGTTATGTCCGAGAGCCTGGACAGTGAACGCACCATGAGGCCCTCCTCAGCCTTCAGTGTCAGAGGTACAGTGCACATTATATCTGATAGGATGACCGAGGACGATCCCCTCGATCTTAATCTGGAAGTTCACTCAATGCTAACACGCTCGCCCCGCCTCTTCCTGTGAATCACTGCGTTTTAGACGTTTTCGAGACAAAAATATTTAAACCCCTGTGAAGGCTTTTTTTAATCCACAACATTAGGACAGTTTATATCTGTAGAGTCATAACACACACACACACACACGCACACGCACGCACACACACACACACACACATGCACTGACAGCTTACCTTTTCGAGGACTCACGGACTTCCCTGGATGGCGCCCGGACATTTTTCCTTTAGGAGTTGGACTCTGATGTTTCCGAGAGGCGAAACTAAAAAAGTAGAAATGTGGTCACAGCTGCTGACTGAACACTCGACGGTGCCAAACGAAGCCGGCGTCCTGAAATGAAAAAAGAAAAAGAGACTAACGTGAGGGGAGATGCTGCCGGGATGAAGGCTCCTGAGCGTCTGTCTGCGACAGAAGGCAGCCGCCCGCTCGGGTGGAGGAAATCCACCAAGCCGACGGAGGGGAAAGGAGAGAGACGTGGTTCGTCCGGGAGGCAGACAGGAGGGGGTTATGATGACGAGGGCAGGGATACCATGATAAAGGGGTTTGTGTCAGTCTGCGAGGCGCTTTATAATCCAGACTTTAACTCTGCGTCAGGCCTGAGAGCCAAAAAAGGTCAATCATTAAAAATCAAAAGCTGATTTTAAAGGTTTGTTCCGTGAGAAATTGGAGTCTCAGCGGAAACACGTGGACACCCTCAGACGTGACCCTGGGTCATCAGGAGACGGAGCTATTGGCTTCTTTGTGCTGTCTAAAAAAATAACTAAAACACATTAATATTTTTACATTTCATCATCAGGTTCATCTGAATCCCCTGGTTTTTATCTTTGTGATAACCCGAGACTGAGGAACAAACGTTGTCTGCAGCGAGGCGTTCAGGTGTCTGCAGAGAAAGTTTAACAGACGTGCACAGCGTTGGCAGGTGGGATGTAATCACAGACTGCTGGACGAACCGTCGTCTCCTGTTTTTATAGAAACCCCCTGAATAAAAACCCGAGTTTAAACATCAGAAAATATTAAATGTTTTTCTTATTGTCAACAAATCTCATCAGCAGGAGCTCCGAGTTTATCACGAGCGTTTAACAACACACACACTCATTAACGAGTTTGAATTTAACGAGTCTGAATTTGACTGGGTTTACCAAACCAATACCAACATTTAGATATTACTCCACAAACTTTTCAATGTAATGTCAAAAAAAAAATGTCCTCAGTAGTTTTTAAATGTTTAGATTAAAAGAATCTGAAGAGCGACAGTTCTTCAATGTCTCTATGACCTAAAAGTCCTCAGGCACAAATGATACATTCTTAGGGACTATTTTCTGCGGCGGATTAATCCACATTTGTAAAAATGACTCACACTCTTATTTTTGGGTGTTTAGTTACACAAACTATTTATTCATGAGCTTAATTGATGTGAAATCTGTAAACAAAACTTGCACATTTAGGTCTTCATGTTGGGAAACGTCAACTAAGGTCATGAAATTTAAAATATAAGACTCTAAGGTAATAACAATGTGAAGATTATTTAATTACTTTCTTTTTTTTTTATTAAAAAAAAAGAGGCAGAAACAGTAAAATTGTCATAAGGACTATTTTCAGTGGCGGATTAATTAATTTCGTTATGGTGACTAAGATCTAAAAATCTTCTCTGTTTTAAAGCACTGAGTTATTAAACATGTATCATTTGTACCAGAAATATTTCAATTTCATTTGTATTGTTTTTTCATGCTCCGTTGTCATTTTTACGTTGTTAAATAAAGTTAACTTTAACTTTAACCTTTAAACATGCAGGGCAGCCCCCCCAAAACAATGAAACTTAGAAATGTAGTTTCATTTAAAAAAAATAAAACAGGAAGTAGTTACCCACCAAAAGCAGAAAAAAGAGAAAAAAAAAAGAAAAGTGAAGCACTTGTTTGGGACTATTTCCAGCGGCGGATTAATCTACATTTTGTGAGTTTTTGTGGCAGCAGGATTATAAACATGTTTGGTGGTGTGTGTTTGAAACATGTCGGGCTCATTTTAAAGGGACGTGTTGACAATGAGAAAAATAAAGTTTGATTCAAACTCCTGCAAGAACATTGTGGCAGCTTTTCAGTGCGGCGGGCGCAGGAAGCAACTGATCCCGGAGCAGTTTGTTTTGCTTTTGGTAGTTTTTGTCTTTGTGGGAAAAATGTAGGTATTTATGTAAAAAAGAAAAAAAAAGAAAAAAAGGATTTGAAAGTATTCTATGCATCTGACGTGTACATAGTGATGATGATGATGATAATAATAACGTGTGGACTGTGTGTTTGTTTGTTTCTCTCACTGCATCAGTTCATCTGTTGGTTTCTTCTTCCTGGACAGATTTACCTCATCATCTCCTTATGTAGCAGCACTTCTTCTTCTTAGATCTATTTTTTCATCAGTTTAGGATCGAATGCACTAACTGTACAACTCGTTTCCTCTGGAAAGGGGGAGGAAAAATGACAGAAGCTTTGTACTTCCTGTGTTCAGATTTGGAAAAAAAAAATATAAATAAAAATGAACTAAATTTAAAATGTTTTCTTCATGTCTTGACAGTTTGCTCAAATATTTATTAACATTTGAATAAATGTGAACAATCTGAAAAATAGGACCTGAAAATAAAAGCTGCTACAGCTACAGCTGTGTTTGGTCTGTTGGTCACATGAATATCACCCAACACATGAATGACTGGATGGTTTTGAAGGAGCAGCTGTGACAGGGTGAAGCTCATCCTTGGCTGATGGCGTCCTGCTCCTTCTTCATGCTATGAAATCATGGCTGCTGTGAAAGCAGGATGACACGCTGCATGTCAGAAACGCGAACGCTATCCTGATGTGTAAACGCCTTCAGGAGGAAGAGTGTATGAATGATCCCGGTCAGGAGAGAGGTCCATCTGTAAAACACGGTGGAGGCTCAGTCGTGGTTTGGGCTGGTGTTCGGAGATCATTGTTCAAACTGACGCAAACATGAACACACAAAAGTACCATCACAGTTTGATCCACCATGCAAAACCATCTAAGCATCTTTGGGGTGGCTGTAGCTCAGGTGGTAGAGCGGGTCACCTCCTCACTGGAAGGTCGGTGGTTCGATCCCAGTCTATATGCCAAGTATCCTTGGGCAAGATACTAACCCCATGTTTGCCTACTGGTGATGGTCAGAGGGCCCGGTGGCGCCTGTGTCCGGCAGCCTCGCCTCTGTCAGTGCGCCCCAGGGCAGCTGTGGCTACAATGTAGCTTGCCATCACCAGTGTGTGAATGGGTGAATGACTGAATGTAGTGTAAAGCGCTTTGGGGTCCTTAATGACTAAGAAAATGCTTAGTTTCTTTCTCTCATCTGATTGGGTACACACATTTTTACTTTTCCTGCAACATATGAAGAAACAAGGGGTGGATCAAGACTTTTGCACAGTGCTTTAGCAACCACATCCTCTAATGTGCACGTGAAAGTCCAGCAGTGAGGCGGTCCCCGTAAACCAGCTTACAGCTGAAATAAACAATTTTTCTCACGTTGCCTGAGATATAAAGTGTTTACGTAGGTTACAGATTAAGGCTACCAAAAAACGATACTGTGAGATATATTAGACTCTCAACTCAGTAATCAAAAAAACAAGTATGATCAAGAAATAAACTTTTATGTCACCATCCTGCAGCAAAATTAGTAATGAGGTATCTTAACTACTGGAAGCACTAATTGACCTTGTTTAGCTACATAAGACGTCTGAGTTACATCTGAGTAAGAAGATGAACTAATTGCAGGAGAAAAGCCCAAAGAAGCCAGCATCAAAAACAAATAAGGAGCAGAGAGAGTGTGACTGTGATGGAGATGCAAGAAAAGCTGCATCCTCCTCCTCCAGGCGCTGCTACCTGCCTGCCTGTATGTTGCTGTCGTTGCCATGGAAATGTTTCAATATTCACATCGGGAGGCTGAAATGAAATAACAGATGGTGGGATGCATGTAGGTGCACGACCGGCAGAAACAAATTATCACTTCTCGTTATCTCCTCAGAGTGTGCCGGCGGCTCCAAACGAGTCCAGCTGAACGGCGGCGCTTATTGAGGGTTTTTAGATTCAATTACAAACGCAGAGAAGAGACAGCAGGTGGATTCAAAAACTGAAGACATGTTTGGCTATTTCAGGCTCCTGCTGTGCTCATTTGTTTGTTTTTTTTAAATGAGAGGAGCTCGCAGGATTTTCATATTTATTTTCAAATGTGTTAACCTGATGTAAAAACTTCCAGGAAATACCAGAGAGCTGCAAACAACAACAGGCCTCCGTGGTTTCAGTGGTTTCTCAGTAAGGAGTCAGCTTATCACGGTTCAAACCATCAAGAACCACCAGAACTGAAGATTGTTTTAGAAGCCAGTCTCGCCATGTGTCGACCATTTTGAATGAACTACAATAATTTACCTTATTAGGGGTGTGGCCTTTTGACTGACAGGTGGATGGCGACGCCTCAGTCCAGTCCCTAAATTGGACCTCTGGGTCATGTTTGTGCTGCTCGAGCCTTCTGGAGCATTTTTATTGACTTTATCTGGACAACACAATGATTACTGTGAGGTTACCGTACTAACACACTGTCCAAGAAGCCTCAGCGACTTTTTTGGTGAGGAGAAATTCTTGATGTAGATGTTAATGAGCAGTTGTTAGCAGCTATCTGTTCCTGTGTGATGCTACCACAGATATAGGCTGTGTCTCAATTTCTAGGACGCATCCCTCGTGGGGGATTTGTAGGCCGATTACGTCACAACGACGCGACGTAGGCTGTCTCAATTCGTA
>VURO01005065.1:12168-23992 GCA_015108175.1 Pelvicachromis taeniatus | reverse complement strand
AATATCAGATTCAAAAGTTATTGCTAATTTTAGGGAATTACTGAAGTTCCTGATAAAGATGCTATGTAACGCATGATTGACCCTTGTGAATCACTTGCACTTTAAAATATACCCATATACATATATGCCCATACTGTGTATATGTTTGGGTTTTTCCTCTGTACTGAAAAGTCATGAAAGATACAAATGCATCAGTTGTCTGTCTTTTGCTGATCAGAAATAAAATATTTATCATATCTGGCATATGGTATGCAATATGTTGCTTTGCTCTTCTTTCACTCATTCAGATCTTTTATAATATGCTGATTTACAGTCCTGTAGGGTTTTTTTTTTTTTCCCACCAGCTTGCCTAAAAATATTCACAATGTCTCTTGACTTGACGCCTTCATTTTATCTACTGGCAAACTGCAACATGTGCAGTTTAATGATGGAAACTGAGGAGAGAATTTTCTCATTACATAAGCTCTGAGATGCATTTATGTTCAGACTATTAAAAAAATATAAACTTTTAAATACCAAGACCTTCCAATTATCCAATGCAAAGTGTCAAGTGTTGTGCTCTTGGGTTTTTTTCTGCAACACTTTTGCCGATATTTTGTCATTACAATGCCCTTTATTAGACCGCAAATAGCGTTACCATTGCACACTGAAAAGACACTTAAAATGATATTAAGTTCATTGCACACTCCAGCTTTGCTGTGGTGCAGTGCAGTCAGAGTCTGCAGCTACAACCTTTATCACTAAACTACGATTAGCACTGTGTTCTAAATGCATATAAAGCAATGGCATGTATAGATTCTGATCTTCACACCAATGCAAAAATAAGGGGATTTGCAGGATTATGTCCGATTGTGGATCGTGTGGTGCAAGGGGAAGAGGGGGTGAAATGCAGTGAACTGCAATCTGAACTGCAGCAGTGGCAGCAGGTGACAGTCGAGCCAGATTATAGGTGAGCAGCGAGGCAGCAGGAATGGCAAAAACTGAACCTTATACCTTTTCCTTTTAGGTCTGCTTTTCAGTCCAACTGTAGCACTTTAGCTGCTACATGCTCACCACTGCGTTCACCACCTAGATGTAAAATATTTTCCGTTTGCTGTCATAGAGACGACTTTCTCAAACATCGGTTATATGAATGAATATTATGTAATAAAACTGTAAAGCTTGGCATGTGGGAGGTCTAGGTAAGTTTATCTTTAAACCTCCTCTTGAACATCACAGACCGTATCTATGATATGCCTCCATTGAGAAAGGTGCATTGTCACAAGATTGAGTGAATGTTCACATTACATTTGTATAAGAGATGGAAGAGGTAATCTAATATGGCTTTCTGCAACTGCCTGGCCAGGTCTCATCTATAAAGGTTACACTATTAAAGATGATCTTTTAAACGGAAATCGTAACCTGGAACACGCGACGGTCGTGATTACATAGGTCTCAGCTCTGCGCTCATTAAATGTCAGAGAATATAAAGTTTTTTTTCTTAATGAGGCATCATTTCCCATTTGGTGATATCAGACTTTCGTATTTATCACTGTGGTAGCCTGCGATATTACTTTTCAGTGACTTCAGATTCACATCAATGATCTATCTTTGCTTGTGCAGTCTTTATGACTGTAAAAGGATCACAAGAGAATCCGGCTGACTTGCAAAGTAATTGCTTTACCAAACACCCTCAGTATGTGTGACAAATCCCGCAGGACCCGTGAAGGAAGCTGAAGGACGGAGCGAGCACCTCCTGATGAAAATGAACTTTCTTAAACTTCAGCACAAACAAGCTGAAACTGCAAAGTGACTGTTTGGTTTAAGAGCCTGAGGAAAAGAGGGGGCAGAACGTAAGAGGCTCCATGGACGCTAATCTCAGTCAGAGGGAGATATAATTTCATGCCTATTTAGAGAAGAGTCCTGAAGGGCTTTCTCATCAACCGCTCTCCGGTCTCGTGGATAGGTGATGCAGCAGCTCTGCACACAGATTCTATTATCTGCTTTAAAGAGACATCCAATCTCAACTCAATCAGTGGCTCTAATGCAAGCATGATGGACAGGAACACAACATTAATGAATTCTTCCATATGGTCTGCGTCTCACAGAGTCTGTCTGCACAGCTGCAGTTATATAGTGGGCAACTTTTGAAGGCAATTTGGATGGAATTACTGCTTTCAACACAAAGAAACATCTTGTTGCCAGGAAACATTTGAACAGATTTTTGACCCTGCCTATTCACTTCGTTGCCTGTTGCTTGGACTGCTGCCGAGTGTATCACCATCCTGACAATCCCAACCAGAATAATAATGAATAATGACGAAATTAGAATATCATTATGCAGATGCAATTCATACCATCTGCTTGTGTTTATTTTACCTCAATGTGGCTCCCTTTTAAAAGCAGTTGTGAAACAGCGCTACATTGCAAAATCCTTTCAGCTTTACAGTGCATGCACGTCTATAAAGAACAGCAAATATCACAGCATCGCATAAATATAAGCAATAAATGTGTGCATTCCCTACAGCGCTGCATAGGCAGAATGACCCTGAAGGCATAAAAGACCACAGAGCCTCTGATACCAGCCTGCAAGCATGCAACAGACCCACCATTGTTTGTCATTGTTTTAACCTCTTGATTGAATTCTGCGGGAGCAAAGCAATGTATCCACAGTGCATGCAAAGTGTCAGCAATTTGATGGGACAAATGAACAATGCACTGTGGTTTGTGCGGTACGGCAATTACTTCTCCTCTCTCCCAGTGTGTTTTATATTCATTATGTTCTTCTCTTTCCCATGAAACTTGTGGCATATTCATCAGCAGTGTGACAAATTAGATGTGCAGTGAAATGGAGTATGACTGAGAGCAGTGGAAGATTAGATCCACTCCAATCTTACCCAGCAATCACTATCCCTTCATTTCTGTGGGGAAATACCCAAGGACGGGAAAGAAAATGGGATCAGATTTTTTTTTACTCAAGAAAGAGCTGGAGTGGCAGGAGAAAGAGATGAAACGGAGCGTTTTCCATTTCTGCCAAAGAGTCCCTCTCAAAGCATTTGTCTTGGAATCGAGTGCAGCTTTTTGTTGTGACTGTGCTGAATGCAAAAAAACTAAACATTTCCTTAGTTGCACAGAAAACGCAGGTAGATGCATTGATTTGTGCACCCATCTTTGCCTCAGCCAGTCAAAGTGATCGGGCCAACTGAGCATCCTATCCATGACTGCAGCTGAAACGCTCTTGAACGCTCCTAAATCTTGCTTTCTTTTGAAGTGCCTGGCTATTTAACAGCTCTCCAGCTGAACGACAAACACATGAAAACACAGACAGATTTCACCAGTATGGCTGAAGCCATCATTAGATATTGTATGACTTTTCTTGATGCTGGAGACTCACGTCTGGGATCTCAGACAGAAAGACTTGCTGACTAACAGGATAGCTAACAAGATGAGACTGAGATGAACACACCGCTTACTTCTGCTTTATTGTGAGATGATCCTGGTTTTGAAGACACAACACATTTATTGCAATTTTGCGTATGAAGCGTGAACTGAACATGATATGTGGATTCAAGAGCTTGACAGCAAGAGTCATGTACCCTTCGTTTATCGATCACTGTGGACAAATGCATGTCTGAAAAAAATACAGAGTGGCAGAGACATCTAGTGGACATAAGCAGGTCACACAGATTTCTGTCTCCATTCAGGACACAAAGCTTTAGCTGGCTGCAGCTTTGCTGTACTAATTTCAAAGGTTTTAACTGTTTTTCTACCTATAACGGATTTAAAATGATGATTTAAAAAAAGCTTCTGTATGACTATAAACCTAAAGGCACTGTGATGATGAATCTAAGCCAGTTTTAACCATATAACACCAAGTGTATCATATTTGAATTTTTAAGACAACTGTATCATCAGTGGGGTTTTTTATAACCCTGTGATATGTTTTTGTTCATTAAGGGTAAATAAAACTGTGAGCAATAAATTGCACAAAGCATGCTGGATGTAGGAAATATGAAACTAATTTAAAACAATTGTAGTTTCCTGTGTTTTTCTAATATTTGAGGTTGATTCTAGAAACACTCCAGTTTCAGGAAATGTGAAGTTTTCTGACAGCTACTTTATGGTTCAGGTTTTACGGGGATTCACATTTATCTGATCAAATCTATCAGAAGAGTTGGAAGCTGATCCAAATGTTGGAAAGTGAATAACCTATCGTTAATAACAGCAAAAGTAACTGAAACATGAGTTTTCTGAGAATTCAAAAATTACTTTTTATGTGAATGTTTCTTTAAGAGTGCATGGATATTGTTGTACTAACTGGCAATATCCACTACACTAATTTTCAAACTTTTAAATTACTCATTAATTACTCATTAGCAGGTTTGTTGGATTGATGTTAGTTCATCTCCTGTGAATTTTGTGGTTTTCATGTTATTTAATAAGTTTGTAAAGTCTATTTATATAAAACTTTCCAAGAAGAGAATTAATATGCTGAAAAAACTTATTTTAAAAAAAAAATCTCTCCCCTGTCATGTGAATGACCTACAGTGGCTCAATCAACTGAAGAAGAAATTCCCTTTCGCCTGACTGTGAGTCCACAGTTTTCACTCTACGGTTGTTATCGCCTATGACCAAGTTGCAAAAAAATGTGTCTCCTTTCAAATGACGCCTTCCTGAAAGCACACAGGTGTACATCTTTTCATCTGCAGGCATTTGAGTGACAGGAATGCAATAACTGCCTCACGGACCATAATTCAATCTCGGATTTTCCTGCATCCTTCTTGTGAACATATTTCTAACAAAACCAAACTTACTTTGGATTTTATAAGCCATCTTGTATGAGGAGCCACAAGCCCACTTCAGAGAAACGTTGGCTTGTTCCAGTCAAACACAAAGAACGCCATCTCTAACTGCTGCATAACTGACACAGCTGCAAGCAACAGACAGCCAAGCTGATGCGGGTGAGAAAAGTGTATCTCAGGATCTTTGTCATGAGTGAGGGGCGAGTGGAGCAGGAGATTGACAGATGGATTGGATGTCTCCAGTGATGGTGACGCTGATGTGATGTAGAGAGAGAGATGAGTGTGAAAGTGAAACTCTCGATTTACTGGTCGATCTACATTCTCAGACTCACCTATGGCCATGGATGGATGGACATATTTTTTTTTGTCTTCTTCCTGGTTTGAATGTCTCCGAGTACTCTATAATATTGGTATCTGGTTGGGGGGGAGGGCTAAGAGGAACCACTAAAGATAGAACTACAGCAGTGTCTTGTGGTCTTGGTGTCCTCCTCCATGTTGGGCTTCTGATTTACACCCACAGTGTTCTGTATATCCCTAAAAGAAGCAGCTTCACTAGGAAGGGTCACGGAGCCAATGACGGTGAAACTACGTCATATCTCTGAACTGGTTGTTGGTTACTCTGTGGATTCAGCAGGAGACATATGAGCTGAAACCATAGAAGTGTCATTTTTTACAGTAAAAATTACAGTCACATTGTCTTTGACCTGACACAGCAAAACTTCCTCAGGTCGGGCCATATTTAAGGCATCCTGAACTGTTGTTGGGGGTTGAGCAGCATGTCTGTGATGATCTGGCTCTTTGGAGATCTCTGGCTGAAAGAGCTCGGAAAAATGTGTTTCACTGCAATGCCTTTGAGCAGAATGTCCTGTAGGTATATCTTTGTGATTTCTGTCAGGTTGGAAAGAACCAGGTCATCCTGATGGAGTGGGAGAAGACTGTGTTGAGGAGTTTATGTTGTCTGTAAATAACGGTTGTCAAAATTTCTGTTTAAAACCATTAAATACTGTGATATTAAACCACTTGTTTTAACTGTCACAATGTATACACCAAATGTACCTCATTGAAACCCCGGAGCCCAGTAATCCTCAAATTTAAAGGTTTGAAACTCAACATTCCTCATTTTATTAGTGATGGTCACTGCACAAACCTGAAATAAACACACAGATACAGTCAGCAGATACTGCTGACTGCTCTGAGGATTCAGCAGGAGCAATGGGAGAAGTCTTATTAACATAATGTTTAAAAAAAAAAATATTACCAGTGTCCTGTGTTGTCTAGTCTTACAGTGTTGAGAAGAGACTTGACGTTGTCATAATGAAACCAAATGATTTATGTCAGTTTTGGCTTGGATAGAAAGTTGGTTTTACCAGAGTCGTGTAACCTTGGAGATGTCAGCAGACCTGCACAACCTAGTTGTGTATGGTATATTAACTTCTCTGTGAAAGGACTGTATGCTCTTCAAATCCACGCCTGGTGCATTGCTTTTACAGTGTAGTAAACCGGAAAGCTCTTTTTGTTTTTTCCTTAGTAAAAATATTAGTTTTTATGTTCTATACCACATATGTCAAGGACTGCTGACATCACAATCTGAGCACATATCACTTTAGGTTCTTAATCGTTTTCTTCTCTGCGGGTTTAGTAGTGGCATGCACAGCTAAAAACAACAACAACAACAACAACAACAGCAAAAGCTCACAGCCCACACACACCAAACTCAACAGACAGGAATAACAGACACAGTGCAGCAAAACAAGAAAAAAATACCAAAAATAAAAAAAAAAACAGTTCATTCTCAAGATAGACAACTTCAACTGAGATCAGAGACTGAAGGAGACGAATGAATGAATTAGCAATAATAAAAATTCTTTACTCAAAAAAAGCATTGTTGGGTGCTGGCGTCATAGAGAGGGAACACAATAAATTTGTTTTATTTAATGAGCCATACCATCAGGATGTTGTTGTGAGTTGTCTATAACCACAAAGCATGACCTTTCTTAAATAATGTTAAGGCTGACGACCTTTTTTTTCATTAGTACAGGGCTGAATGAACCAAACTATAGATAAAAAGGCTGTACTAGATATACATTTTCAATAAAAAAAAAAAAAATATGACTAAATTCTATGTATCTGGCTCTTAATGAGAGTCTCAGTCTCATTAAGCATGCTATTTAATGAAGCTGAATTTAATACCCTGTCTTTGGGGAGTAACTGATCACATACGTAAGCATTGTATGTGAGACCTATATAGCTGGCTAAGCAGCTGTCCATGGCTATTGGGTTATTTCTGAAGAATTTGATGAACAAAAAAAAAGTGATTAAATGAAGCCACAATTTAAAAACTGATTATATTTAGTTATGAGCAGAAGTAATAAAATAAAATATATTTATTAAAATGCTGTTGGCCTTTATTATGAATATATATAAAGAAAAACCTGTAACCGGACACACTGAGCTAACTGTAATGACATTTATAGTAATAATATACGTGTGGTTAAAGACCAATGTTTCATCCATTGGTCTTTAACCAGTGATGTAAATACATCTGTGAGCTTCGGCTTATTTCAGCTGTTCAACAGATAAAATGCAGTAATTGGCAAATATTGAATGTTTCACCATGGTAACCTTGAAATTACAGCAACCCCCTCCCCTCCACATTTAAAATCCCAGTTTAACTCCTCTGCAACACATACTGCCTATGAAGCCAAACATACTGCTTCTAGTTTATAAAGACTTAGAAGTTCAGAGTGATGGTTGACATGGATCAGTGTCCCTGACTGTGTGTGATTTTGAGAATGGACTGTGGGAAACACAAACACTTACACTGCTGAATAATTCATCAAATTCCAGATGAGCTCATTCTGCGGTTTAAAGTCGAATCATCACAGTGTCAAGGATTTAATCTGTCATTCAGCTGCTCCGGTCTGCCTCTCTCACTCTCACTCTCTCTCTCACACACACACAAAGATATACAACAGACAATCCCAGTATGGGGCGCCGTTTGTAAACTGAAACATGCCATTAATTTCGACATGTTTCAGTTTCCCATAATCCCAGAGCCTGACGGTGACAAAGAGGAGACAAAAGGTGTGTCAAATTTTCAAAATAAGATTGCTCATTTTCATACAGGAAATGTTTCTGTTGATCACAGTCTACCACACAGACCACAGCCTCTATTTCAAAATAAAAGCCCTGGAATAATTATAGGAATTGAACAGAATTACTTGTAGTGTAGTGTTTCATATCCACTTTAAGGTACCATATTTTTGAAATAAAAGCATATAGTAGTTATGTCATGATTTGCTGTGTGCAGGCAGGAGAAGGAACCCAGAGCAGACTTCACACAGAAACGAAGTAGAACTCAAAAAACAGCTTTATTGGCTGCCAAAAATGCAATACAAAAATAATCCAGGGAAAAGCAGAAAAAAATCCATGGGGGGACACGAGGAACCACAAGACGGCACAAAGAGACACAGCATGGGGTAGTGACGACAACGACGCGACAGGGAGCACAGAAACCACAGGACTTAAATACACAAGACATAACGAGGGGAACAAAAGGCAGGAGGTGAACACGGCTGGGAGACATCAGGGCTAACAAGAACAGGGAAGCAAAACTGAAAACACTGACATGAGACAAAGACCTTCAAAATAAAACAGGAAACGCAAAAGTACAGAGAAGACAGACACAGAGACACGGGTTTAACACAGGGATTTGACAACAGAGGGAACACAGGCAGGGGAGCGCGACACAGAGACAGCACCCTGATAACAAACATAATCAAAACATGGGGAAACTCATAATCACAACAGCACACAAGAAAATCAGAACATAAACCATGGAGCACAATAAACCAAAGCAGACAGCAAAAATACAGAACACAACGGTGATGGGGAAAACTAAACACACAACAAAGGAACACAGAGAAAGATAAGGGCTAGGGGTCTGAAAAGAACAAAATAACAATAAAGAACACAATAAGGGCACAGAGCCAGAGGGCTAGGAAACAGTCAAAACTTAGAAATAAACATAACAAACACAAAATGCTGAGTTGCAGACTCAGGACCAAGACAAGTTACTTATTTTCAGTCCTTTATTGTGTCAGCTGCTAGCTCTGCTGTGGGTTTTGTTTTAACCAATCATTCAACTTTTTAATAACAAGCAACATTCAGGTCCAGCCTCAAAAAGTTGATTCGAATCATCTGGCTGTAACTTTTTTTCAGTAGGAGAAACAGTACAAACAGTAAATATGCATAATAACTGAAACTTATCACCACTGACTTAAAGGGCCCAACTTGTTGGGATCTCGTTACCTGGATGATTGAGCAAGCATCAAGGCATTCAAGTCCAGCAGACAACAGTACACATACTTTTATAGTGACCAACAGTACAGTTCAATATATTGTAAGACTCCAACACACAACAGACAATGTCTGGCTGTAGCAACAATTCCACCACAATTTCTACAGAAACTACTAACAATTAATAAACCTCCCATTTTGGCAGAATAAAGATCAACCGAGTGACATCAATAAACTCCTGTTTATTTACCCCTATCACATTCATCCAGTTCAGTTTAAATCCCCACTTTTCTTTCCTGGTGCCAGTTTGAGTTTTAGCATCACTGCTCAAGTAGACGACTGCCCATCTTTCATTGAAATTCGTTGAAATTCTGTTAATTCCCAAAAATAGATACAGTGTTTGAAAAACAAAACAGAAAACCATTATTACAGTATTATGATGGACAATTACAATAAAGTTTCCAAAGCTGGCTACCAGTATATTATGGCAATCCTCTCTTTGTGAAAGTACACAAAGAGATGCAAGTATCCACATCTACAGCTGCGAATGATCAGAAGAGTGAGACCATTTTTACACTGAGCGCATACATAGATATATTGTATATCCCAGAAACTTAACCATGTGTTATTGTCAGTAATGTTGCTCTGGTTGTTGGACTTTTCAAGCCCAGAGAAACTGTGGCGGTGGCAGTCAGGCTGTGTGTGGTCATTTCAAGCAACTAGTGCACCCTGGTGCCTCCGATAGCATTTTTTAGTTTCAGCAATTTTCTGAGTGAACCTCAGTGAAAGAAAATGATCTTATATCTTGCAGTTTACATAAACTCTGCCTGAAAGTCTCCCTTGTTCCTGAATGGAAACATCAATGTCACGTAAGATTTTGAGGAGTATCTTTAGTTGCATATTAGACTATTGGAAGGCTGGTTTCAGTTTCACTCAGTGTATGGAGACCCTATCTCTTCTTTCACCTGCTATCAGCCTCCTATTTTGCTGTATGATGAATTAGGGGTATTTGTGGTAAACTGTACAGAGCTACCTTCTTATGTTACAGTTAGAGGACATATGGTGGAAGCAACGAGAAAGGCTTTGATTTTAAGCACAATCAGTCACAGAAACCCAGGGAGAGCATTGCTTCAAGCCTCTGGAAAAAACTGCAGCAGTAATTTACTCATCAAACTGGACACCCTGAAATACCCAAGGTGTTAAACAATTGAAAGTTGACATCGAGATTTTGGCCCCCTCTGCTTTTGAAGTTCAGGTTTCTTGGTTTGTCAGAATATCACCTGAAGCTGAGCACGTTTTAAAATTTCTTTTAAACTTTTTTGAAGAAAGAGAAACAACAGGTTTCCTGCTGAAAGAGCAAATCCAACAAGTACGACATGAAACAATCATTTACAGCCATAATGCGAGCAGCAAATATTCATGGCATGATGGTAATTGACCATCATGATGTTTTGTCCTATTACACCATCATTGTACACATGCTGCACAATGATGGACTAAAAATCTCTGAATATTAACTTTTGCACTTTATTTTTGAGCTAAAAATAGAATTCCAACATCTCAGTGAGTCCCTTTATGATTAATAAAATAAATAAATGATTTATGATGGCTCACGCTGCGGTTTTACTGTGCTTCAGAAAAATATTTGAATTGCTTTCTCTATTAATTAGCAGATGTATTTTACTGGATCAGACGTGCCTAATAAATAAGTCAGAATGATTTAACTGCTAATGTGGACTTTGTATTACTCGTGCTGATAAAACCATAGCTGAAACTGCGCTGGAGCGCACGTGAGGTGTTCATTTAGTTGAAGAAAACTTTTTTTAAATAAATCTGTCACAGATCAGCGCCTCACTGACACATGCCTTTCATCGAGACTGTGGGTGTTTTCCTGCTGTTTTATTAATTGTGTTACTTTGTGTTTTGCTATATTTTCCTGGTTTCTCTCACTCGTTAAAAAAAAAAAAAAACATATCAGGAACAAATGTTAGTACCAAATACGTAATCTCAGTAACTAATCTAATAAATAACTGATGGGAGAATATTTTAATGGTGGTTTTAACACTGGAGCACAAACTTTAAAACGATTGAGCTTAGGCTTAACTTACATACGCAGGCCTCTATTCATCCAGGTAGAAGTCTCACTGAGGTTAAAAATATGTTTGTCAGGGTCCTGACTTGCAGTGTTAACTCGCGGCACACAACATAGTGAACACCACCGAGTTCTCATATTTGTGCTTTACGATTGAATGTGTTTGTCTGTTTGAAACTCACTTGTTCTGTAATATTAAAGGACCCTTTAAATACTCTCAAAAGCATCCATCCCCGTAAGTGCCTTCTATATATCTCGCGCAGTGGACAGGCCGTGTCTGTCTGTGTTCCTGTGTGTGTGGAAGCGCGTCTCGGCCTTCAGTCAAGCATTGCAGGCTGGCGCCGCTGCCTCTCCACTTCCACAACATCAGGTGTAATGTTACTGTTTGTTGTGGCCTGAGAACACTAATAACATGGCTCGAAAACAATGTTGACGGTAAAGCTGGTCAACATCACCCGACATCACTCAACCCCGAGGACCTGCACGCTGATAAAGTGTCTCAGCTCACAAAGAGCGAGGACCGGTCGAGACTCTGAATGAATGCCTCCTATTTTAAAACAGAGTAATTAGGCTGCGATGGTTTCCCTTGATTGGCTACAATAGTTTTGCTATAACAACACTTTCTGCATCATACTCTCTGAATGAACTTAAC
>VURO01005064.1:11629-30598 GCA_015108175.1 Pelvicachromis taeniatus | reverse complement strand
GGAGAGGCTGCACAAAGAAGACACAGATGACTGACAGTGTCATTGTCATGGATGTTGTGTTGCAGACCTTTGTTGGAGGAAAAATAAGATGCTGCTCAGGCTGGCTTTTATAACTTTTCTTTTGCATGTGCTCCGAAATACACAATCACGGTTCAAACTATATTGTTTCTTACTTGTAACTGCGAGTGAAAGGCTTACCTTTGATAGCACTATCATGGCCTTCCTCTACTGTGGTGATGCTAAGAACCCATTCTTTCTTGTAGTACATCAAACTGATTATACTTATTTTGATATGAAACTTTTTCTTGGTTTAAAAAAACAAACAAACCTCATTTTACATCAAGGGTCACATACAGCCCACTTTGAGCTTGAGTGGACCAGACGAGTGAAACTCGACGTTGTGATATCTCAATATACGATAAAAAAGTGCAATTTCAACAGCACATCTTAGTTTTTCTACATAATGAATGTGTAAAGTTACAGTGTCACATACAGTCTTTTTTTTATAAAACAAATTTTCTGTAGTTTCTATAGTACACGGTGAAAAAGAGGAACTTTTCTGTCATTGAATGACTTAACTATTACCTAATTGCTTTGGTGTAGTATGAATGTCTGTGGGGGAGGTCTTAATCAGCAGGAAAAGCTGTGAAACATATAAACACACAGGGCCTTATGTTTCACACCCCTGGTTTAGAGAATACACTCACTGTACACTTTATTAGGTACACCTTGGTTGTGGCCCCTTTAACCTTCAGCTGCATTAAGTCATCATGGTATTTATTCAACAAGCTGCTGGAAACATTCCTCACACATTTTGGTCATATTTGACATGACAGCATGAGATAGTTGCTGCAGATTTGTGGGCTGTATATCCATGGCATGATTTTCCTTTTCTACCACTTCCCAAAGGTGCTCTATTGGATTGAGATTTGCTAACTGTTGAGGCCTGAGTATAGTGTCACGTCTCATTGTCATCTTGAGTAAACAGGTTTGAGATGATTTTACCTTTGTGACATGATGTGTATCCTGCTGGATGCAGCAGTTATTAAAATGGGCACACTGTGGTCATAAAGGGATGAACATGGTCGGCAACAACACCCAGGAAGGCTGTGGTGTTTCACTGATGCTTAATTGGTGCTAAGGGGACCAGAGTGTGCCAAGAAAGTATCCCCTACCCCAATTACACTACCGGCACCCTGAGCCGTTGATACAAGGCAGATGGATTCATGTATATCTAGGTTGTAATGAGTGGTTATTTGACTTACTACTACCTTCCTATCAGCTGAGAGCAGTCTGACCATTCTCTTCTGGCATCAGCAGCATGTTTTTGCCTAGAGAACTGATGCTTACTGGATATTTAACTTTGACTAATTATTTAACTAAAATATATATTTTCTGTAAACACTAGAGATGGATGTGTGTAAAAATCCCAGCAGAGCAACATTTTCTGAAATGTTCAGGGCAGCTCGTCTGGCACCAACAACCATGCCACGTTCAAAGTCACTTTAATCACCTTTCTTCCTCATTTTGATGCTCGCTTTGAACTTCACTGGATTGACCTGACCATGTCTACGCACCCAAAAGTCCTGACTTGAGTACAGTTATGTATCACGAGGTTCAGGACAGCTATATTTTTAAATGTTTGGCAAAAATAATTAAGTGATTTTGGTCAAATGTAAATTAAGTGATAATTTCTTGAGGTTTTCCCTCACTCTTGACTTTTATCCAAGGAAAATTGTGATCTTTCCCAAAATCATCAGAAAGCATAAAATAGCATTAGTCACGCATTAGTCTGCATTATTCCAACAAATGAAATATGTTTTCAGTGAACATGGTGTTTTACTTTCATTACAAACCACCCGTGGGTGCTCTGCTGGCCTCCGTTGTTAAGCTAAAGCCTGTGAACCACAATGTCCCTTGCTCAAGTACGTCTCTAATCTTTTATGCTTCTTAATTTCCTTTCACCAATCTTGAAATAAACACATAAAACAGCCTAAAATGCTTGAAAACGGTTTCACAATATGTTGATAAAAGAAATTTCAAAAGGGCACAGAAGAACCTGAATACTGAAAAATGGGAATATGTAAATATAATTTCTGGCAGACTAGGTTCGACCTCTAGCTTATTCCTCCTCTTCGCCCCAGCTGATCAGTGATCAATGAGTCAGTCAAATCATAGAAAATCTACATTATCACGGTTACTATTATAGTATGTCTGTGGATGGATTATTGTTTTGCATGATTTTGAAGGTCATTTGTTGAAGTTTGATAATTTTACATTGCTTTTTTTCTTTGAAGCATGAATTAGACACATTAAATTCTGCTTTCTCGCTTTCATAATGCTGCGAATCATAATAATAAAACTGTATCAAAATTAACTTTGAAGAAATACGTCTGACTGCAAGGGGTGCATAGATTCTGTCTGAAAGTGTAATTGGCACAGCTGTAAAATTGCTTCTGCCGCATCATTGCCCTCCTGGAAATGAACACAGTCACGGTCTTTAGATGTGGTGGGGATCAAAGACAGATACACATTTATGAATATTATGTAGATTTATGAAAATTTAATTAATAAAGAGTAATTGACCAAAAAGTCAAAGTCAGCTGAGTCCTTAATAACACATTAAATCAAGTAATTAAGGAAGGCAGTAGCCTTAAAATCCATTAAATAGACTGACATGTAGAGAGACAGATGCAAGAAGGATTAGGGGTGAAAAGTTAGTAACCTGCAGAAGCCTGGAAATTCAACCGTTCACCGCTAATGCCGACTTCATCCAGGTCCTTTTAGCACTAAGCCTCGACTCCAGTAAAAGTGTCTGCTGGACTTCAAACAACATTCTGGCTGCTGTAATTAGTGAGATTGCAGGGGATTCACATAAGTAGGCCAACTTTTTTAAATCTCCTGTCGTCTCCTTTCCAGTGGACGGAGCAATCCACCGCGCTGCTGGTCCCATGCTAAAACACGAGTGTGCTTCGCTCAACGGCTGTGAGACAGGAGAGGCCAAGATTACCTGCGGCTATTTCCTTCCTGCAAAGTGTGAGTATAAAGTGTTTGTGTAACTTCCAGCAGCTCCGGTGAGGCTGCTTCCATGTGTTTCTGCTGGACTGCTTCCAGGTGTGAATGTGTGGGAAAGTGTGACAGGGATGCAGGGCGATGTGGAAAAAGAACTGCACAGTTGAGTCTCCCTAGAAAAATGAAGGTTAAACTGCTTCATGAATTAAAAAAAAAAAGCCTTTAAATAAGGAAATGTCTTAATATCAACAATTTCCTCTTTTAATGAATTTGTTTAAATAACTTATGCACTTTTTTTCTTAGAGAGGCCTTAAAGTAGCTCAGTTTCCCCTATTTTCCTCAAACCCAAGCAGCAGCACAAACTCAGATGTATCCAGAGTAATATCACTCGCTGCGTTCCATTTATAGCAGAGTAAATGGCACTCAATTATTAAGTGGCACTCTACTTCGGCTTGTGTAATGTGATGAAACTGTAGGGTCAACATGACAGGAGGCACTTTTCTAGGTGTTCTCCTCCAGCTTTCTTCATATCTGCAAGACATTTGATTAAGTAGGAGATCAGCATTTGCATTTACATAAATCACAAGAGCTGACAGTCACTTTATTTTATTTCAGCCATTTAATTTTAGTCGAATAACCCTGAAAACCACAAATATTAGGACACAAATAAGCCTCTAACTATAATATACTTAATGGTGTTACTTTTTTGCTATAAAAATACTGGGTTAAAGTTTCGAGCTAGTTCTGATTTCTTTATATTTTAAGCAAACTTTTATAGCAATACAGTATATAAGGCAAAAATTTGAGTTTCTACAATTCTAACAAGTCAACACAGCCTGAACGTACGGTACTGTGCAAAAGTCTTGAGCTACCCCTAATATCTTTATATTTCGCTTCCAAGGAGCCAGACTTTCTTGTAAAATTTGAAAGTGGTCTTGAGCAATGTTGCTCTGTGTTCTCTGAAGTTTCAAATGATTTTCACACTTTTACACTTTATGCTTTTTCCCCCCCTCATTTTACATCACTAGTTTTCATGGGAATTTTTCCTTTATTGTTAAACCACATTGACCCATAAACCATTCAAGCATAAAAAAGAGCACCTATCCATTTGTTGTCTACATATGACAGACTGTTTTAAACTGTATCTTTAGGCACTTTGTTATGAGCAGCAACATGATTTGTTCCCATTTCTTTAGTTGAATTTGAAGAATAATGCTGACGATAACACAGTTTGACAGAAGTGATTCCCAAAGAGCTATTAACTGAAAACTTGGCACATCTTAGCATGTGTCCTTAAAAAATGAGGAAAAATGGACAAGTGGAGGACAAAGAAAGAAGTGTCAACAGATGAAAAGTATCTGAAAGTCATGTCCTTAAGAAAGCAAAGTCCAGACACGGGACCTGAGAGACACATCTGGCCTTCAGCTGATTTGTCTGCTGTTCAGTGAAGCCTCATCAGAGGTTTTATTGAAATGAAATTATGAAAATGTAAATAAAATTTAATGTGTTTTTCTTTTAATTTACTTTTGATTCTTCTATTAGTAAACATGAGTAAATGAACACTTCTGTGTAAATATTGCAGTCATGAATACTGTATAATAAAAGCATAACAGAGAAGATAATAAGAACATAGTTATATTGTTAAGGGACAAGAATAAATCTACTAAATTAAAGGTCTTTTTATTGAAGTTTTGACTAAAAAATATAGAAAACGTTTGTTGATCGGTGGTCAACAGCATCTTCAAACACTGAATATATATACTGTACTTTACACGTTTCAGGCTACTGCGTGCATTTAGATATAGCCACATACTGTACGATAAACACTTGATATATTACATTTTGTTTCACAAGAGAAAATTTCTTTGCACAAATCAATTTACATGCAAACACAGTGCATTATTACCAAGAGGACCAGTCACAGTTGCTGTAGCTCGTATCTGTCTCTTGTCTGGTTATATTTCTGCGAGGCAGAGCAGGCTAATTTGATATAGAGTTATTGGCTCGCTGAAAAACCCTGGCGATTCAGGTGATCTCCAATAATCTCACTCTAATATTCTTGCCTGATCAAATCACAGCCTTGCATGTAAAAAAACTTTGATGGATTATTTCTTGGTTTAGTGTACGTTTAGTGTGTTATCATTGCTCAGCTAATAATCCAGCTTTTTGCCTTAAACCCAAACATATTTACCTTCTTCTGGCTTTAGATCGGAGTGTTTTTGGGCCACTTTGTCCTCCGTTAAGATGCTGTGCTTGAAGCACAAATGCAGAGAGGTTTATGGGCCACTATGTACAAACATTCATTTAGTTGTTTTGTAGTTACGTAATTCATTGGCCTGCTCACCTGTAATATTTAGAGTCCTGCCTCTCTACCAGTCTTGCATCTTTGTCAGCTCAGCTGCTTGTAACACCAAAAAACCACAAGTGACACTCAGATTGGCAACTAATTGGCTAATATCAGCTCTGCGTGGGACTATAGTGCTAAAAGTTTATGCAAAAGGTGACAAAAACTAAAAGGGAAAAAGTGTGGTAAAGAGAGGTAACTGTAATACCTTAATTATTGTAAATGGGATGTTTTAAAGGAGAACTCTGCTGATTTTTATCACAGTCTGTTCACAGCTTTGGGGGACTACTGCTAAATATGTGAAGAAAGTTGGATAAATCTGTTTGTGGCTCTGGAGTGAGCTGAGGAAAATCTGATAAACTGTCTTAAAGGGATGACATCACTTGAGGCAATTTAGATTGAGGCAGGGGGAAAAAATGAAAGACATCTGGGGGTGTGGAGTTGGAAAGGAGCATGACACTAATAGGTATGGAAATAATGCAGTAGCCAAGCTTTGAGCATTATAACGGCCACCCAGGTGTGAGTGTGCGTCGGTGTGTTTTTTTTCTGAGTGAGATTAAAGCAGCACTGAGGCTGTGTGATATCAGCTTCTGGTTCTACTGAGAGTTTAAGTTCACAGTGGCAGAGAAAAGGAAAGAAGAGAGCGGGAGGAAAAAAGGAGAAGAAGCGCTGATAAAGGCGAGCTCAAGGCAAAATGGAGCGCAGGAGTAGAAAAGATAGATAAGGAAAGAGTTGGAGAGAGGAAGAAATAAATGAAGCGGCGTAGAGGAGAGATGTGAGAGGAGCTGAAGACTGAAGGGAATTAGGGGGAGATGAGTTCTTACATTGTCTGTTCTCCTTTGTTGGTTCACTTGTTTAACTTTGAGGATGTTAGCTGTCATTTTTCTGTGCGTGTTAGCGAATGCTTGGCTGCTTGTCACTGTGGGTTTTTACGAGTGCATATTTATGTGCAAGTGTGTGCATTTGTTTTGCTCTCCTGTACTCTACTCAGTCATACAGCCTGTTTCACAGACTGCATTTGCTCATATATTGGTGGATACGTTGTGCAGTGCAGTATATCCTTGCATGTGGTGGGGTCTGCCTGTCAGGTCCTATCAGTCTGGTACCTGTAACTCTGTCAGCATGAGATCTGTGTGACTGACATCTTTCTGACTCACTGACTGACTGACTAACCGTGTGAGGGTGTGTGTGTGGATGAGCGCACGCACACACACCTTCTCTGTGTTCCGCTCATGTGTGCGTGGCCATTACCCAGCATGTGGTAAGGAGGCCGGTTCTCTCCTCCCAGACAAAATATTAAGTCCTGAGAATAATTCAACGTGCGTCTGCTCCCGTGCTTAAACACTCACAACAGGGCTTGATTACCTCTCAGCAGGAGGGAGAGAGAGTCAAGACAGCAACAACAGAGGGAAAGCAAAGGAAGGATGACAAAGCAGGCAGAGGACTGCGTGAAGGCAGAGGAACAGCTGAAGAGAGAGAAATGAAAATGAAACTCGACAAGAGAGAGGCAGAAAGGTTGAGAGATGGGCTCAGTCTCAAAGGCAGCACTTTGATCTTGATTTGTATGGGCTTGCCACCAGATGTGGGATTTCAAGAGCATCTGACTCACAAGTTGCCAAATGGTCCAGAAGACCTGCTGTCAGCCCTCTATGCAGAGTGTCCATCGATGATCCCGCAGCCACTTAGCCATCAGCATCCCGGCATCGTAACCTAGCAACACCCAGAGTGCACGCCACACTACTGCTGCTGTTTAGCAACAGTTGCGTGCAATTCGGGGGAAGCTGGTAAATGACAGCTGGCCCAAGTCAAAGTCAAATCTCAGCCAAAATGTAAAGGCTGTTAAATCAGAAACTGTCAGCTTTGAGGCATATGAGCCACTGTAATTAGGAGGACTTGATTAGGAGAGGAGCCGCCTGTTTGTGTGCGCTGCTCACTTGTGAGCCCGTTAGATGCTGTAAGATGCTTCTGCACATGTGTAGGTGTGTGCAAATGGGTTTTTTTTTTTTTTTTTTTTTTTTTTTTTTTTTTGCAGTTGCCAGACAAGGGAGCGTGGGCCAGCGTGTTGTCTGGACGACTCATGGCCCTGAGCTCACCTGTGTACCGATAAACACAGCTGTAACCCTGCTAACTTGTTCCCCAGCCAGCTCTACTCCCACTGCTAAACACAGAGATACAGCACTGGGGACAGAAGGTGCAGGAGGGTGGGTCAAAAGATAACACAACTGGCAACCACATTCACTTCACAGTTAGAAAAAGCACCCCTTGGCTTTAGTGATGTCAATAAAGAGAGCTACGCCAGGCTCAGACAGCAGGGGTTTGGGGCACATTTAACCCTGATTCACTCCTGTCAACGTTTGGAGGAGAAATCTGCTCCGAGACTCACAGACACCAATGTTCAGCCCAGATTATCTGGTAATGTGGAGGGTTTTTACAGAACCACCCTTAAAGCTCCCAAATTGTTTGCTGTTTAATAAAATAAATGTTTTTGACATTTGGAGTTAAGATCTGGATGATTACGAAATGACAAAACAAGGCTCCAAATAAAGACAACAAGCAGCCAGCTCTACTGCCTAATAGCTTTCTGTGAATGTAATGTAGCGCAGTCTGGGCAGCAGAGCGATAAAATTTGAAAGGGGAAAAAATATATAAAAATGTCAGACTGTGGAAAATCACCAAATAGTTTAATGACCCAGGCTAAAAGCGAACAGCTGTGCAGGTGAAGAGTAATATCAACGCCTTTTTCCTACCTGTAAACATCAGTCTGAGCACAACATACTTATCTGCAATGCCCTCTTACATTTTTCAGTTGAACTCACTTTGAGTTGTACTTTTAGATAAAATGGCAGCTTCTGTTTGTTTTCCACTTGTATCTGTTTTCAGCAATGCTCCTGTGTTCCCACATCTCAGCAGTAAGTGCCATGCTATCACAACTAATACCTGACAGTCCTGTTTTCCTTTGAGGTCAGTTGAAGAAGTGTAAACGCCTAATAAGTAATTATTTTAGAAAACAAGCTGAAAACGTAAAACCGTATTTCTTATTTTCACTCTAGTAGGTCCAGAGAATCAGATTGTTTAAAGTTGAGCTGACCTGAACTTACAATTAAGGCTAAAATTATCTTGTTCATTATGGAAAGGTGCATCTAAACTACCTGCTTAACTGTAACTGTTTAGCAGCTGTTTGGGGTCCAGCAGGTAAGAGCTAGTACCAATGTAAGGCCTCAGGCACACAGGCTTAGAGACCACTGATTACTGGGGAAAAATGTGTCTTCTTTGTTCGGTGAGTGAATGGTTGCTGGAGACTGCTGGCTCTTGTCAGTAACCTCCAACACTACCACTAGCAGATGGCTTCAGTCACTTGTAGTTTGCAGATGTTTGCCAACTACCCACGAAGCGGAAGTAAAACTAAGAAAAGTGCAACTTTAACTGGAAATGGGAAATTCAGGGAAATCCCAGAAACTAAAAGTTGCATCTTTTTGAAATGTGGTAATCAAGCACAACTTTTACTTTAAAGGCAGTTTTTTTTCCCAGTATATATCAAGCTGGCGAGTATGTGCAGACAAGTCACCATCTTCCATGCAAAAATGGGCACTTTGGTAATCTGCTAGCAACCAAAGCAATCACAAGGTGGTAGATGGTGTAGCACCTTCTTTGTGACTGATCAGCAACCACTCATCAATTTACCCAACCTTCATGTGCAGAATCATTACAGGTGAAAACACATGCTTTTCTAGCTACAAGACAAATAGACTCTTGCTTGTTCAAACCTGAAGGTAGTGTAGCTCACTGTTGCTTGGTTCTCCACCCCAAAATGAAAGTTCAAGGGTTGCTGTTGTCATATGCTGGAGTGTGCACTGCAAATGCACAATTGGAAACGGTCAGAACAGCAGAGCTTGTATTGGTCCAGGACTTCATAAGGAGACAACTTTAAAGGAGTTTGCTGCCAAATTGAAATCTGATACATCTTTAGATTTTTAGGGGTCGAGTTGTGACACTTATTGCAACTTCTTGTACTAACATACAATTAGTAAATGTGAGCCTGAATTTGCACACAGTTAATCACAGGTCCTACACATATTCATCACATCTTTTTTTTTCCTAGTCCCTCCAAATAACACTTTTAATGTATCCTGCACCTCAGTAAACCGCGGTAAACTTTTCAGTATTACTTGCAGATATTACTTTTGGTGTCTCGTGTGCCAAATACAGCACAGTATATTGTCTTGTGTTTTGGGGGAAATTGGCTGAAAGTAAAAGATACTGTTTGGGGAAAGTGGGAGTCGCACAGTTGGAGGTGGAAAAAGATGGAGGGAGAGTGAGATGGATCTGGAAAAGATCAGACAGAAAAGGGACTGAAGGAAATAGAGAGGCATAAAGGAAGAGAGATATCACTCTGTCAAAAACTGGCTGTTGTGCACCCCTCTCTTCTCTCCCTGCCTCCCGTCTCCCAATTTCTGTTCCCTCGGTGGCCAATTACCGCTAATTAAAATCCTCACTGCAGCTCTCCCGGACTCCCCCTCTTCTTCTCCTCTCAGGCCTCCATCTTCTTGCTTCAAATGTTGCCCTGTCTGTTTCTCTTTCTTTGAAGATGCAGTGCTTCTCCCCCGTCGTGATCAACAACTTAAACACCTTGTTTCCCAGTGCTCTTCTCATCTTCTTTCTCACCTTTATACCTTTTCACCCTTCCTCTTTTCCCCCCTCTTCCTCAGTCCTAAATTTGGTTCATCTTTTTGTCCTCCCTCCGCCTTTGCTTTCTCCTCCTCATCTCACCTCCTCCTCCTCCACTGTTCCTATCATCATCAGCAGTAAGGTTTCTTTAGTAGTGCCAAGAGACTTGACAAGGCTCTGGGCTAAAGACTGTAGCAGCCTGACTGTGATACCTTGCTAGTTGATGAGGGTTTTTTTTTTCTCCTCTCTTTTTTTCCTTTTCCTGATAAGGTTGTCGACAACTTTGCTTCTTCCTGCCTCGGTGTCAGCAGTGCGATCCTTATAGGTGTTAAAAAGCTTCGTCAAAACTGCTGCTGCTGATGAGGAGGAACGCAATGATGATGATCACAGCAGCAGCCGCCTTGGTGTTAATTCATTCAGTTAATTCATTCGCCTTGAAGGAGAATAAGGAAAGGGGAAAAAAAAATAAGGCTCCAGTGTTGCTTGGCTCGGGGAAGGGGAGTTGGATAGTGGGAGTGAGAAGAGTAAAGAACATCTTTGCTGCTGCACTTTGATGAAGAGAATTATGTCCGCTCCTTTAAGCATCTGCATCTTGCTCCCCCTTTTCTGTACACTCTCGTCCTCTCCTCCTGTTTAGAATAACCGCCCCTCTGTCTTTTTCGGGGAAAGGTGGAAATAGACAGGGACAACCATAGGGCCTTTTACAGGACCTGAGCCTTCCTATTGTGCCAAAAACCCAGGCCTGGATTTAAGAGCTGTGTCTGCTTGGCTGAGCACAAACTGAGGCCGGGCACACAAAGGACCCGCTAGCCTTTTTCCTGCCTCCTGCTTTAAAGGCAGATAAAGAAAGGCGAAGGACAGATGGAGGTATGAGAAGAGGGAGCAAAAGGGGAGGGGAGGTAAAAAGATGGACGAATGGGTGGCTGTTAAGTATGAAAAGCAGAAGCAGCGACTCATGGCCTCCCAGGTAAGAATGGTGTGAGGCCACAGGAGGAGAAAAGGGGAGGGGATAGAGGAAAGAGACAAAGCCAAAAAAAGAGGAGGGTGATGGCAATAAGCAGGAAAAAACGCTAGAATGGTAGACAAAAAGAAAAGCGGGTGTCACCGGATGGCACTCAGTCAAGTTCTCTTAAGACTTATGCCAGTGTAACGCCCACTTATGAGAGAGAGCGTGAACACACACACATTCACACACACACACACACACAGTTTCCCGCCACGTCTTTGCAGGCTGAATTTGCAAGGCGCATGCAAAATTTATTTAGCTTTTCTTCTCCGTGTTACTCCCCGTTTCCCATTCTACCTGTCTGTGCCGTTTCATTTCATTACGTTGTTCTGTCACTTCATTATTGTTTTAGCAAAAAGATCATACAGTGTGACAGTGCCTTTATAAAAGAAGTAAAGCGGTATGTTTCATAAAAGCGCCTCGCTGCCGTCAGCCAGGAGGGAAAAAGGCTCTTGTATTATAATTAGGTCAGATGGAATTGTGTTTTTACATTTTGATGAAAGTAGCTTCTTAGCATCGTATTCTAATTGATCTGATAAGCGCTACAGTATTCTCGGGCGGAAAACGAGATAAAACCACAGGAACGTTGGCGCTTTGCAACAAGAGGAGCCGGCTGAAACCGTCTCCGACTTTGGAGACGGTTTCAGATGCAGCACTGATTAAATATTGTTTTCTTAAAGACCGCATTTTTATTTCAAACCAGTTGCATTCATAGAGAAGTGTTTTCCTTTTTTGTTACTCCACTGACCACTGTGGTTACTGGCTCCTTAACGAATAAAGATTTTACAATAAAACTATGTAAATCATCAACAGCAATCAAGGTCAAAATATATATATATATATATATATATCTTGGGGATAAATAAAGTTTTCTGAATCTGAATGCATATGATAATTGACATTTTGTGATTTGTAATTGGGAAAACTTCCACTTTCTGAGCTTCCAGCAGCATCATGGGTGCTCATGAATGAATGGAGCCCTATGGACCCCAAAACATGTCATGTTCAAAAATGTGTCCTTTAACTACCTATTTAATAAACCAAGGTTATGTTTTAAGTAGGGCTTGCATGTGTTTCATTTTGTCTGTGAACACGGTAGCTTAAAATGTTTTAAATGAATTCTGATAAAACTTTGTAAGTGTGTTGAGTTGGGTCATGTTAGCGATCCTTTAAAATTTGCCTTACATCCACAAAGGTCTTCAAGGTCAACTAAATGATTTATTGGTTTAAAATTGTCTGGAAGCTTTATATCTTAGTAACTATTAACCCTTTTCCTCTAGTAACTACGGTACTCAGCCTAGCACAGGTTAATTTGCCTTGATGCAGTTTTTAGGGATGTTTTCCATTAGGTGATAGTGCCAGGTCCTTTTTTTTAATACCTACTCGTCCACGGTTCCCACCAATCCTGAGTCTGAGCAATTTGAAAATGTAACATCAACAAACAGCAAATAAATTCATCATATTAATTACCGAACATTTAAACAAAGTTACTAACTAAATCCACATAAATAAAAAATAATTGTACTCAAAATTATGTCAAGTATATTAAAATGACAATCAACAGAGCAAATAACAAACCTCTGCACTTGTTTTCACTGCACTACAAACTTTGTAAAGAATGTAAAGAAAAGAATACAAAATTACTGCACAGAGGAGTGAAGTTTTCATGTCAGGGGTTTTAAGGACACACACACACAGGTTCTACACACATGTAGGTATTCTGGATTTCTGAGCAGCAGTAGTTAACTTAAATTCACCATTTTGATTTCACAATAAAAAGTGCAGCAGCCTTCTGAACTGCAAACAGCTGCTTCTTGTACACAAATTAAAATCAGTTGTCATTTCCAAATGGGTGCTTGATTTAACTGACCATTCAGCATGCCTGAGCAGAATACCAGTATTTGTTGGCCAAGAAAAGCGGGTCCGATCATTAGTATTGTTTTATTTCAGTTCAGATATATTCGAAGCTGTGAAGTGTGTGAAAACTGACATCAATTTTAGTCCTTTTTTTTTTTGTCTGGAAGTTACTGAGTTGGTTAGCACTCTTCCTACCTGGAGGAATATATGATACGGATGATCCACTTCCATCTTGGCCTTTCCTGGGCTTTGTGTTGAGCCTCTCAGAAGCAGTTGGGAATAACCGTTGTCCTTTTAGAACTTCTACGTGCTCTTGGATAAAATGGAGCCTATTTTGGTGCAGTTGGATTAACAGAAAAAGAACAGGTCAGATTAACTTTGCTTCGACTTTAGCTCATGAATATATTTGGACAAAGAGTTCTGACTTACTGTCTAATGTTGGCAAGCTTGGTTAACATGATGCATTCATAGACTGGCTTGGCTGTATTGTGTAGGCACAGATACCTGCTGACTAGCGCTATGGAAGATATAAGTGTATCAAAGGCTTTTAGTACATTTAAACCTCTAGCGAGTCATGCTGTTTGTCAGGTAAATCCTTTAAACATATTTATAAAAAGTACTTATTTATAAGGCGTCAATATGACAAACAAAAGTTCCATTCTGCGACTAAAACCAGTGGAGGTGACTCCTCACAGACAGACCTCTTACAGGTGAGTCGGCTCCAGCTCCGAGTTAAAGGGGCCTTTAAATGCATAACTTATTATGGAGCAAGATTAGACCAAAACCTTTTTTGTGCTAGGTTGTAAATATTTTATTTGTGCTGTACAGGTAGTATTTTTAACAGTAGTGATTGACTTACTTTTTCAACAGGCTTTAAGCGGTCACCCATGCAGCTCCAGTTGAAGCATCACATGGTGTAAAGACACCTAATAGATTCGGAAATACCAGTGCACCTACCTGTGCTAAATAAACGAATTCCTTTGTGAGGAAAACACTGAAAACTGGCTTGAGATTTAATGAAATGTTCCTCACACATTTCTGTAAGAAAGGGGAGGAGGGAAGGGATAAGAGGAGAGAGATCTGGATATGAAACTGCAATACTGACTACACAGTATTTTACTTGACAACCGTTGCACAGAATAGCTTTTTTTATTGTCTTGATATAGGATGTTGCTCAGAGCCTTTATAAATAATCTCTGCTGGGTAAAAATCAAAGAGCTGCACATCTGTTTAACAGTGGGTTGCGATTCCCCTCTTTGTGTGGGAGAGTAACCTAAGACCCACCGAAGCAAACACACAATACGTCACTGAAATGCGTAGCCACGGGGTAATGACAGCCATTAATTCACATTGCATGCCTAACATTCATCTGCAGGCAGTGTTAAATTTCTTCTTTACATATCATAAACTAACGTGTTACACGCTCAGCGTGTGTGCATGTTCTTGTAATGACAGTTTAGAGAAATTTAACCTCTAGCAAGATGATAAAACGCGGCTGTTACATTTATTTTTTCGCACTGTATGCAGACGCTACAGCGATGGCTGATGTTGGGTAGACGGAGAAAATGTTTGTGCAAAATCAGCAAGTTTCTCTCTCATTAATCAACAGAGCCAAACTGAAAAAAACACAAAAAAGCAAAACTAATCTGATGAGGTGGGAGTAATTTGATTGCATCTACTCATTATTCCAAATAAAATCTGGACTTTACTGTTACTGTAGCAACTGTACATAATTACTTTCAGAATATATCTGCGCATACAGTAAATCACGCCTCATCATTATGTTTTGACTGTAACTTGTACCTAAACTGAGGTGGCTGTATGATTAATTTTTAAATTAATTTATTTATTTTAAATTCTGTGATCTGGAAAAAAGTTGGGGATGGATTCACATAAAAATGTTAATCACAGGTGGGAACTGGTCAGTGGTACATTGTAACCATAGATTTTTCTGATGCAACCTACGCTGTGACCTAGTGTGCTCCTCTCTAGAAATGTAACCAACCATTGCTGTTGACACAGCCTGCACAGATATAAACGTTGACCCTGGCATAGGATCTTCATAGATTCACTGCAGAAGTATAAATTCAGTGTTAGAAGTGATTAACGTTTGAAGTCTGCCTAGATACTTATTCTGATCAAGGAAGGGTTTTCTGCTATTATGAGCATGTCTCATCATATTTTCTAAAAATATATATCAGTCTGGAGAAAGAAAAATATGGAGACATCTTCATGTTCTCAAAAAATACATCCTTCTGGACTCAGGAACTCTGTACATGGAGGATGTCGGGGGATTTTTTTTTTTAGCCTTGGCAGAGGAATGCTGTCTCAGACTGCTCTTCTTATTGTTGCTACCATACATGTTATGCTCAGTTCACTGAACAAAATAACTGTTTATTTAGTAGTGCAAGTCAATAATAGAGATCATTTCACTGTTGCACAAAAGTATGCAAACACTGCTGTTGTTCTGGAGCTCTTTTTTATATTTTATCTCTATCATTTTAGTATTCTGTAAAAGTCTTAAAATCACCTCAGACTTTCTTGTTAGGTTTAAAGTGAGACAGGGTTATATCCTCCTTTTCTCCTCTCCATTGATTGGATCAGGTCCCCAAAGCACAGCACATAAACTAAAAGGCAATCAGTGGATCTTTTTCAGGCAGCTTGGAGTTTTTGCTATCATCCTTTCTACGAGGTACGAAACATTTCTGATGTGACAGACAAGCTTGACATATTCGTTAAGAAAACAGGTCTGAACATCAACACTTCCTGTGCTCGAGTGACGTGTGTTGATATGCAACACTCATGGAACCAGTTTGAATAACAGGTGAGGGGCTTCAGTGTGTAGAAAACCTAATTACGCAGCTTTATCAGCAAGTGCAGCTGGAGAGGAAGAAACCGAATCCCAAAGAGTGTGTTAAGATGGACAACCTGGAAACCTGGAAGCACAAAAGTGACGTGTGAAGGATGAGTTGGCAAAGATGAGGCCCAAAGTGTTGCCAAGAAATGGCACAGGAACCTCAAATTGGCCATTAAATCCTTAAGGGACAAATAGTATTAAGTAATTGGATAAAGTCACATGAAAAATAAGGTTTTCACAGGATTCCACGCAGTCCTGTGAAAATCTAGATAGAGCCACTGATTCAGTACCTTATAAATGCCTCCTGCAATAACTTAAGAAAATTGTTTTCTGTATGATTTTTTTATCAGTCTTTCACATCATGAAGGGATTTTTTTTCCAAACTTCTTTACAGGGTTGTTTCATTTCATTGAGGTTTGCAGCTGTTCTTGGTATCCTTGTCCCACTGCACAAACCAGTTTCAGCTGAGATTTAACTGTTAGCAAATGGCCTCCTGTGGCTGCAAAACAAGCCCAAATATGCAGAGTTTAGTTTTTCCCAAAGGTAGTGCTACACATTAGATCCAAAGATCTCCACGTTGGTCTTGTCTGTCCAGAGGACATCGTTCCAGAGGTCCTGAGAAGTCATCTTCTTCAGATGCAGCTTTGCAAATCCAAGCTGTGCTGCCATGTACATTTCAGAAAGAAGAGGTTTTATCATTGACATCCCTTCCAAACAAGCCAAACTTGTTCAGTCTCTTTCTGATTGGACCATCATGGAATTTAACATTTAACATGCTAACTGAAGTTTGGAGAGTCTGAGATTTAGCGTTTGGATTTTCTTTCTCTGAGCATTGCATCATCTAAACTTGAATTTGTTGAGATGTCCACTGCTGGGAAGATTGGCCACTGTCTTGAATGTTTTCCGCTACTGAAAAACCGTTGTCACTGTAGAATGATGCACACCCTTTTGAGATTGCAACAATTGCTTGCCAAAAACTGCCCAAAGCTCTGCTTTTATTGAGATGGTTACACTTGCTGATGATCAGTTAATCAAGTGCAGTTGATTAACATTAGCTGGCTGCTGCTTAACCTTTTAATGTGTATGGGAGCAGTAGAGATGTACTCAGTGTTTCACATGACTGTATAAGTGGTAGACAGAAACCACATTTGTAGTGTTTTAACATCACATGACTCCCATCCACAGCTAGTTCCCAGGGGACTGTTGATGTGTCATGTTAATGTTAGTTTTTGAATGGAAAAACTAACATTTTTATTATTGTCCACATTCTTTTGCGTTGTTCAGACGTGCCCGTTTTTAAATTAACAGACAGAGGATTCAAAATCCCTCATCTGTTAGTGAAACTAAATGCGCTCACAGAAGGCGATTGCGTATGGTTCTGAATGTTAAACACACGCACACTCTCTTACTGTCAGTCACACACACTTTCAGAAGACATATCCAATTTGTCTTTTTAACACTGCTCCTCACACACGCACTCACATATGCTCCATAACGCACTATCCACCACACTCTTTCCTTCAAACATAAATCCCTCGCATATCCTAACATGCTTCGCTAGCTTTCCATCTCCACACTGAGTCCCCGCCACCGCCACCACCACCTCCTCCTCCTCCTCCTCCTCCTCCTCCTCCTCCTCCTCCCTACCATCTCCTCCACTCTGTGTTTCAGGGTAATGTGAGCCAGCAGCCGTAACACTGGGGTGGGGAGTGTGGGGATGTTGATGTATGGTGGAACTAAAGCAACCCTGCCGATCGATAATGTAAACAGGAGCGAAGAGAGGCGGTAAATAAGGCCAACTCCTGACAGAACTGTCTACCTCAGGTGACGGAGAGAGTGAGCCAAAGGAGGGGAGAGAGAGAGAGATTGGGAGCAGCGAAGAGGTTGTGAAGGGGAATATCTAATACAGGGACATGGGGACAGACAAGGATGTAGGGGTAAAGAGGATAATGGAGGGATGAGGAAAGGGTGGAACAAATGGGGCAAGAAAAGCGAGGGAGGGATGAAGGGACTGATAAATATGAAAGAAGAGAGGTGGAGATAGACAGGAGCTGATGGAGGCACAGAGGAGCAAGTAGAGGTTGACTGGATGAGGTAATGGCAAAAGAGGAAAGTGAAGCAGAAAGATGGAAGTGAGGAAGAACGGATGGAAGCAAAAATGGGGAAAGGAGGGGGGAGGACGGGTGGAAGAGAAGACTGCTTCAGCAATGAGGATAAACGGCCACAGCAATTATAGATTACAATTCAATTTTAGCAAAAAACAGTGGCCGTATCTGTTTGCAAGTGTGTGGTAGCAGTGACATTTAGCTGATGACATGCAGATGGATGACCAGCAAGTGACCTACTGTTGAACCAAATCGGAACAACACGTACAGTATGACAAAAACACACACACATGCACACACACAAGGCTGATTTGTGATCCTAGTCACTGCTGGGGGCTCCGATGATGCATTGGCGTGGCTGAACAATTCTTTGAGAAATACCACGCACTCGCTGCGTGCCACTATAGGACTCGAGGGTAAACACACACTCACGACAACGTAAACGTAAACAATCGCACAGCTCATGCACAAACACGCGTGGAGAACAAATGTGTGCCTGACTGTTATATTATGTTTGCACTGAACTCCATTGTGTTTGTCGGTTTATTTCCGATCATGCGTGTTTAGTAATTAAACAACAGTGTCTGTGAGTGTTTCAGCTCCTGTTCATTTTAACCACTTCACACTTTCTGATCAGTCGCTGCTGGTATTTAAGGAATTATCTGCAGCTTTCTCAAACACTATAAATTGCCCGCCAAATGATGATTCACAGTGGTGATTCATCATATAGCCAATTCTTGGGAGCTCTTGAATTTGCAGTTTTAATGACGTGCCATTTCTCACATCCGTACATAAAACTGGGTTTTCTAGTGCTCTCCCAACAGCTTCTATGGGTGTTTAAGATACAGCAGTTAGTTACATAGCATTTTTATGCAATTGTAATGTTTTAAAAAATAGTGCAACAAAATAACATCAACATTTTTTGATAAAAACAGTGGTTTAAGTTTCAAGATATTTGAATAAAAGTTACAGTCGGATTAGGTTATTTTCTTTAGGCAGGTGCTTGGATTCCTGAATACAAACACCTCTGCCCCCCCCCCCCCCCCCCTTTTTTTTTTTTTTTTTTTTTTTTAAAAAAAAAAGAAAAAAAAAAAAAAAAAAAAAAAAAAAAAAAAAAAAAAAA